>CAUYLG010022940.1:0-69213 GCA_963573385.1 Cacajao melanocephalus
ATGTTGCATTTGTTCTTTTGGGTAATTTAATTGTTTAACTTAAAAGCCCTGGTTATTAATAAACTATTATAAATATGATTCCAAAAACACCAAAAAAAAAAAAAAAAAAAAAAAAGCAAGGCATGCATTCTGGAAAAACGTAGATTCACCTAACAATGAGAGCTGAAAGGAATTTCCAGCATCAGAAAATGAGTGTCCTTGGAATGCAGCTGTGCAGAAGGCCTAGAGATCAGTCAATCCAGATTGGAGGAAGGAGACAGAGAACTCAGAGATATGTCTGCAATGTAAAGAAATAGAGAGACGAGAAAGAGAAAAAGAAAAAGAGAAAAGGAGTAAAGGAATAAAAAAGAAAGGAAGGAAGGGAGGGAGGGAGGGAGGGGGAGGGGTGGGAAAGGGGGAGGGAAAAGGGGAGGAAGTGGGAGGGAAGGGTTTGACCAAGAGTCTGCTGTTTTTTATCCTCACCTTTGTAGATCTGTCTAGTTCAAAACCCTGAACACGTTCTATATTTATTATTTGAAATAAGTCCATGTAGTTCAGTGTTTCTGAACAACGTAGCAAAAGCTTAAATTAGCCCCACTTTATTCAATGAAAATCCTTCATTAAAATATTCTTGTTTGTCGTTGTAAATTATGGAGCAAGTTAGTAAATAGTAAAATAATATATTTTTATAAACTGATTCCTTAGTGTTTTTTCCAAGAGTTTCCCTCACCCAAGAGAGATTCACTTATATTCAGTAGTTCTTAACTTTTCCACAGTTATTCCTATTTTAACTATTTATTTGATAAAGAAAATTACTGACTCCATGTCTATTTTGAAATGAAGTATAATCATACATACATAGAGAAATCAAAATTATGACAGAGAAAAAAGAAAATTTTCATCAACCAAGTCATGTCTTCCTTAGGAAATGTAATGTTATTTCAGAATGTATTAATACATTCAGTAACCTCATTACAAAATAATCGTTAATAAATAAACCTGTGTTTTCATAAGTCACATTGATTGAAATGAGTGTGCCGTTTTGATCCCCATTTCTTTACTTGATGTGAAAATTTGTTTTCACCTGGAAGTGTCTTGAGAAGAGAAACAACACATTGTCAAGTTGGCTTGATAAGGTTGCTACTCACCTACCTTCACATCAAAACAATGAGGATCAGCCCATTTTCTTGAGAAAGTCATGCTAAATGAAGCCTCCCGGAGCATTATGCTGTCCAGGACCAAATAAGGAACAGTGGCAAAAATCAAATATATCTAATACTCAATGGTTGCCTAAAAATAAAACTTGATTCTCTCTTTTGGCTTTTTGTAACATTTAATACCTATCATATTTTGTTAAGAGAACATTCCCAAGCTACACTGTAAGACATGGAACAGCCTAAGTGCTGAAAAAATATTTAAAAGTGACACAATGAAGAAATACTATTTTTTTCTATAGATTATAGTAGAAAAATGGGTTAACTCATCCCTAAACAATTTAATTTTAAAAGCACATTTAGTTAGAAAATTATGATTTCTGGTCTCAAGCAATCCTTTTTAATCTATGTGAGCAATATACTTTCTTAGTCTTTGATCAGATCTACCTTATTGATCCAAATCATTGAGCTGAATTCAACTGACACATATTCAGTTGATTTTTGGAAAACTAGAAAAATTGAAGTTGGATGACACATTAGAAACTCTAATAATTTCATTATGTAAATCACAAAACTAAAGTCTAGAGAAAAATGGATGATTTGTCATACACTTCTTAGTAGGTGCCACTCTCTTATTTTAAATTACTGGAATTGTTTCTCTCTACATGACAATTAATAATAATATTACTAATCATCAATATGTGTAAAATACCAGAATACTTTATGTGCATTGTTAATAACCGTTATAATAGTCCAAGTTTTGTTTTTATACATGAAGAATCTGATTCTAAGAGAGATAATAAATTCCCAAGCCCTACATAGCAGTAAATGGTAGGACAGGATCTTCAAAGCCTGTACTGTTTTGCTGTACCATGCTAGGCCCCACTTCAGTTGGCCATATCATTTGATCTAGACATAATTACAAAGGAGGGAAAATCCATCTGCCAAGTTTTTCATACAAGACCTAAGTTTTAGTAATAGATGCAGAGTGAAATTATCATTTGCTTCAACATATGGTTGCATTTTTTCTAAGACTAATACTACTGGCATTTTTAAATGGTGAACTGAATTAATAGGAAATTACTGAAGCCTAAGACTTGTATTGTTTTAACAAATCCAGGTGGGCCACAGTTTCCATAATGTTTCTCAATACATTAATAACCTCATACTCTAATTGCCTGCTGTCCTATGGTTATGTTTTAATTTAATTATAAAGATGAACATTAACACAATCATAAAAACTCTGCTACCATAACTTTATACAATGGCTTGGTAAAAATACAAGAAAATAAAATATCCTGTTACAGTAAAAATTGAAATCACCTAATTTCAATTATAAGAAGGAACAGAGAATAGTAAACATATGCCATCCAGTAACAGGTTAATGCAATGTTAGAATTTATTAGTATAATACAATGAGGCTATTCTCAAGATAAGAAATATAGAAAAATTATTTTTTATTAACTATTGAGCCATTGGTAGAAAGAAAATTTTTGTTGGTCTCACAGGTGCTGGATAGTAAATCAAACCATAGATTCGTCCTACTATTTTTAACCAGAGGTATAAAAGTCAAAAAATAAAAATTACTTCATTCTGTTACTTTTGGGGGAAAAAAAGCTTGGGAATAGCGGAAATCTTAACCTACTAGTAGATTTATCAATCACTACAACTTCATGTACTCCATACTCCAGACCATTTTTTCTTAAAATGTAAAATTGATTATCTAAATTAATACTCAGCTTCCAATAGTGACACTTATGGGTGGCCCAATTCTCCAGTTCAAAAATTCTTAACCTTATAAACTCCCCAGAGACTCTGATGTAAGCTGTGGACCCTTTAGCCATAAAAATGCTCTTCAGCTTATGTATACAATTTGTTACCTACCATTTTAAGGAATTTATGAATACCCTAATCAAGAACTTCTTGAAGGTGAGATTTCATCTGCAGTTATTCCTGGCATTTCACAAAAATTTAAGATACCATCTTATGAATTAGGAGTTACCTCAAGCAACAGAATCTGTTTATCCAGGTTCTTGAGTTGTCACAGCATTTAATAACTGGCATTAGTTCACCTTAATTATGATTTTTCATGCAAGGCTTAACATACTGAGATTCAGCCAAAGTGAACTTTTCTTGCTGCATTTTGTCAATCTTTTCTACTTTTCACCTTTTCTACCTCTGTCTCACCACCTATCAAAAATTAGCAAGCCCTGCATTTGCATTTTTATCTCCCTCACTATTCTACAAGCTTCTTTAAAACAGAAACAAAACTTTAGTCACTTTTTATTCATATTGACGATTCTAGCACCTTATATGTAGAAAGCATTTAACAATTATTTTACTAAGAGAATAAATGTGCTAATAAAGTAGAACCGTTAGTGAATTTTATCAACATCTTTTACGCTCAACATCAAGCACTTCTGGCAGGTTCTGGATTCATTTTCAAGGAAAATTCTTCTGAATGAATGTTACGTTTTATATTTTAAAATCAGATTATTCAGTCGTGAGAAACAATGATTTATATAAATTTTCAAGTTGTTAACTATTTTTGTGCTTACAAACTCACCTACTACTCTCGTATTTAAAGAGTTAACCATATGCATAACACCATACTGGCATATATTAATGCCAGCACTGTAAATGTTAATTTATAATACCTATAAACAACATTATATCACACTGAGATTCAGAATTTTTTCTGAGATAAATTCTTTGTGGTTAGATTTTTTATACTGTATGTATTTAATATAGTACTTTTTTAAAAAGCATTCTGTCTTCAGAAATAGTTGATAATGATAATTTTTCACGTTCTGAGAAAAATGTCAGAGGATATTTCTGAAATTTGCACAAGGTTTCAGCAAGAATCACTGAGCCAGATTGAAAACTTTCTCATTTGGAAGACAATAGTCTATAAATGGTAAAATAGGAAACTATATTAAGTTTAAGAATAGTTTTCTGAAAAAAATATTAATTTGGAGAATAAACCCAAGTGAAACAATATACGTAAGTATGAAGTTTCCTAGGAAAAGAAGCAGCTATAAAAAATTTTAAAAGCTTTATCAAATTTCTACTTCATGTTCATGGTTTAGTAGAGTGAAAAGGCTGTGATATGATTTGGCTGTCACCCCACCCAAATCTTATCTTGAATTGTGGCTCCTGTAATCTCTGCTTGTTGTGGGAGGGACCTGGTGGGAGGTAATTCAATCATAGGGGCCAGTTTGCCCATGCTATTCTTGTGATAGTGAGTCTCACGAGATCTGATGGTTTTATAAAGGGGAGTTCCCCTGCACATGTTCTCTTTCCTGCCACCATGTAAGATGTGACTTTGCTTCCTCTTTGCCCTCTGCCATCATTGTGAGACCTCCCCAGCCATGTGGAACTGTGAGTCAATTAGACCACTTTCCTTTCTAAATTACCCAGTTTCAGGTATGTGTTTATTAGCAGCATGAGACCAGAATAATACAGGCTGCTACTGCTCTGACTCTCAACCTGCTTTTAGAGCCAGGTCCATGCTCTTTCTGGCACTCATCTAATCCAGAGAAAAATAAGCATCTCGTTTAGAAATGAAATGAGAGAGTACATAAGTCAGCCAAAAAAAAAAAAGAAAACGGAAAAGTCTTTGGTTAATAAGTCTAATAGCATTTGGATGCGTGTGGCTGCCCAAATCCCATATTGAAATGGAACCCCAGTGTTGCAAATGGGACCTGGTGGGAGGTGATTGGATCATGAGGGCAGATTTCTCCTGAATGGTTTACCACCATCTCCTTTGGCACTGTCCTCATGATAGCGAATGAGTTCTCATAAGATATCATCGTTTAAAAGTGTGTTAACACCTCCCCTCTCGCTGTCTTGCTCCAGCTCTCACCAAGTGATGAACTTGCTCCTGCTTTGCCTTCTGCCACAAGTAAAAGGTCCCTGAAGCCTCCCCAAGAAGGTGCTGATGCTATGCTCCTGGGCAGCCTGCACAACAGTGAACCAATTAAACCTCTTTTCTTTATAAATTACCCAGTCTCAGGAATTTCTTTATAACAATATGAGAACCGATTAATACAAAGTCTGCATTTTTTATATTGGCAAAGTAACAATATTATAACACTCACCTCCCCAAACAGTCATAGAGTGAAGCAAATTGTAGGGTCTTCATAATCACTTGGTCCATTCATGAAAGGAAGGTATGAGTAAGAAAAGAAAGTAAACCAACACTTAGAAAGAAGAACCAATTTCTTAGGTTTTTCACAACTGTTTTTTCATTCATTGTTCACAATGTGCCCTTAACACAGACATAGTTAATTCTGCATTATCAGTGAGGAAAGTGAGACTCAGGTAGCTAAGTGTATTGCCACAAGAATCCCAGGTACTAAGTGTCAGAGGCAAAACTCTAGTCAAGATCTGTCGGAATCGAAGAATCTTTCTCTTTTCACTGACCTTATGACACCATCTACTAGATGAAGAAATGAGTGAAGTCAGTAAAAAAGATGGAACATTTGTGATAAAATATTTTGGTTAGGGTTGACGATGATAGAGACAGAGTTCAGGGAAGGAGATAAAAATCTACCATATTTATTTCTTGTCTTACCATGGATATTGGATTTTAGTTCCACAGTGGATATGTGGTAATCATAAAAGGAAAATGAGTTGTATAGAATTAATTGGTAGGAGAGGTTTCAACATGAACCTAAAGCCCTGTATTTGAAGCCCAGTAAGAAGACAAAAATATCCAGAGGGCAGAGTTAAAAATAAGGAGGCTGCTTCAGAAGTGAAAAATAGAAAAGCTAGAGATTATATTTAGTTAAGACATGTGAGTCAGCAGCAATAAGTGAGGCATGAATTTTTAATGTAGCTGACCACGAGACGTCTGACTTGTTATATTTTTTATACTTAAATAAATTATATTATGATTTCAGTGGCTGAGAATCACCTTTGGGTATCCATTGGGTCAAAAGACCAAATCTCTGCTTTTCTTTTATAGAAAGAAAAAGAAATTCCCATCTAAAGTCCATTCTTCTTGGCCCGAGTGTTTGGCTTTTCATTACTTCTTTAATAATAATTCTTTTTTCTATGTTGTCAAACATAGAAAACATTCAGAGTGGTTCAATGCATGGCCAAATTTGACACTGACATGATGGACTCTTTGGTGGTAAACTACAGTGGAGTTTCCCACCCATTCCCCAACCTAAAGTGTCATTTCCACTCAGCTAATCCCTACTGGAGATTGACAATATACAACTGAATGCCAATGACAACCTCCGTCTTTCCCGAGTAGTTCTGCTGGGAAGTATACTGACTGACACTAACTTAATAAAAGCTTAAAGAGGAGATCAACAAACTTTAGCAAAAAATAACGGACAATCTTGATGAATATGATCAATTGGTTTTAATGGATGCAATGTCCTTTAGGTGAAATTGTCTAAGCAGGCTGCATCTCCGAAGCTAGATGAGATCAAGATACACAGAACTTAGAATATAAAACTAGGGGGGAAAGTTGGTGAATATAATCTCCCAAAAGGGAAAGCAGCCTGATGCCTAGTGTCTGCCAGAGAGTAAGTGCTTATAGCTCCCCGAGGTATGCTGTCAAGTGGAACTCAACTCTTTGACTATCCCTGAACAAGTATGCAAATTTCTCATCTTTGTTAGCATAGTTTCTATGAGGATCAGGTCTCAACAAGTGATGAGAATGACCACTCTGTGAAAACGTCCAGGCCCAGAACCTAGGTAGACAATGAAAGTAATTGGATATTTCAGTAACCATGAGCAGCAGGCAAGGCCAGAAGTTCCACCATCAGTTTCAGCAGTATCTACCACGTAGCAATAATTAAGCAGATTAGACATACATGTGGATGCATAGCCACAGACAAATTAGGTAGCTGGTCACAGAGCCTTGTTCAAATTCAAAGCACTTATTTCCTTAGAAGAGGAGAAAAGCTAGTCAGTTAGGAACTAAACACTATCTGATGAGCGAGGCACTGTTTATTTATTCTTTCAAAAACTACCTGAGTGCCTGTTATGTGTCAAGCACTCATGAGAAAAGTGGGATGGAAAAGCCTAGGGAAACCTAGACCACTGGACTCTGTGTGTCCAAGAGGTTCTGAAAGAGGTTCTGATTCATAGAAAAATGATGCTTCCATCAGGGGAAGATGATAGGGACACAGTATGAATTCCAATAAACTTTAAGCTGGTTAGTTTAAGCTCCTTGTGCCAGTAAACCAATAAGCACACACACAAAAGAGTTATAATACTGGGAAGAGTAATTAACCCTGCTCATCAGGAGGGAATAGAAATGCTACTACATACTAGGAGCTTAGAGCTATGTGTCTGGGACTCAAGTGATCCATTAGGGCTTAATACTCTCTGGTCAAGTTTACCCTCTAAATGGCAAAAGGGAATGGGACTTCTCAGACATCTCGAATCTGAGAACATTCCAGCAACAAATCATGTGATACCAAATTCATTTTTAGCTGTTGTTAATAGAGTTTCTATTAGAATCAGGTCTCAACAAGTGATGAGAGTGACCAGTCTGTGAAAATGCCTGCCAGAACCTAGATAGATAATGAAAATATTTGGATATTTTGGTAAAAATGAGCAGCAGACAAGGACAGAAGTTCCATCATCAGTCTCAGTGGTCTGGGATTCAAGTGATCCATTAGGATCTTTTCTGTTCCTTCCAGTAAACCTAATCCAAGATAGCAAGGAATAAAAAGCAAAAGGCAGTGCAGAAAGGGGAAAAGCAAAGTGACAGCAGAATGGACATTTCAAATGGATCTTCGCTGAAGCTTTACTGAGCTTGTTACATTGGTGAATCCACTTGCAGGAGCAGAGAGCAAAAGAAAGGGTATTAAGGATAAAGGCGAAGAGGTAGTAGGGAGCTAGGTTCTATAGAATCTTGTAAGATTCTGAAAATGGCTACTGGAAATTATATGAAGAATATAAAAATTATTCTCTATTGGAGGGTTAAGCAGTGGAGTGACATGCTACAACATGCTACAACTTTTCTTTTCTTTTTTTTTTTTTTTGAGATGGAGTCTTATTCCATTGGCCAGGCTGGAGTGCAATGGTGTGCCACTGCAACTCCGTCTCCCAGGATCAAGCAATTCTACTGCCTCAGCCTCACAAGTAGCTGAGATTACAGGCATGTGTCACCTGGCCCCGGCTAATTTGATACAACTTAAATTTTAACAGGATTACTCTGGTTGCCAGGTTTCTAGGACAAGTGGGGAATAATAAGCTGGGGAGAGTGGGGCAAGAGTGGAAACAAGGATGTCAGTTAATTCATGAGGCCCTGCAATCATCTAGATAGAGGGTGGTAGCAGCACGGAGAATGTGCTTGAAATCTGGAAAGAAAAGGACTTTATGGCAGAGAATAAGGTAAAGGTATATTCTGAAGATACGGAGTGGAGGGTCAATGGGAATTACCAGACAGCCTGATCCTCCCTCTTGGGCAACATGGAATAGAGGCGCATGGAATAGAGGAACTAAGTACTTTGTCAGGCCATCTGCTTAAAACTGACAGGGATCTATATTACTCTGCCCATTGACTACACAATGACTTTTGTTTCTTTGTTTCTTGGATTTGGAGTTTTGCTTTGTTTTTTAATGTGAGACAGGGTCTTACTTTGTCACCTAGGCTAGAGTGCAGTGGCATGGATCCTCTGCAGTGCATCCTCAACTTCCCCAGGCTCAAGCAATCCTCCCACGTTAGCACCCAAGTAAGTAGGACTACAGGCATTTGCCATCACACCCAGATAAGTTTTGCATTCTTTTTAGCGTTAGGGTTTTGTCCTGTTGCCCAGGCTGGTCTGGAACTCCTGAGCTCAAGCAATCCGCCCACCTTGGCTTCCTAAAATGCTGAGATTACAAGAGTGAGCCACTGCGCCAAGTCTCACAGTGGCTTTTTGGTAAGACATTTCACATTTGCTCTCTTAGAATCCAATGTCTCTTTTCTTCGATTTCCTTCTATTTGAATCCTACTCATCCCTTAATGTATACACAACAGAAAGATTTGCTCTTCTTCCTATGAAATACTTTAGTACTTTGTGACAATCACATTTTCCATTGATTTCATACCATCTTCCTTATGACATTATTCACTAAACACTGAATGGGTACCTATTCTGTGCCAGGTTCCATACTAGATGGTAAACTGCGACAGACTCTTGTCATATGACTTGAACATGGTAAGCCCTTGAATAAATGAAAGAACAATAAAGAATTTGGCTGAAGATGGGAGCAGAATTCAAGATTGCTAATTTCTAAGCAAATGTTCTTTCCTCAATATCTTAGTAAACTCAAATGTCATATCCTCCTTAACTATAGCAAATTAGCTTTTTAAAATATGCCATAAAATAATGAACACACATCACTTTTGCTAATAACATCTATTTCATGCATCAATCTTTTAGAGTAAGGGAATTCATGCCATCTGAACATCTTTTAGACCATTCAGTTTATAGAAGGGTGAATTATGCCTACATTAATTCAGTTGTCTTTATCTGTTCTTCTGAAAAAGCACAGCTGTAATTAAACTACTGAGGGTACAATAGAAATGATTCCCACATCACCTTACCTTGACCCCATTCTTTATTTCTGAGAATCTCGTAATTTTCACTTTCTTAACAACTCATAGAAAAAAAAAACCCTCTAAAGAAATAACAGTATTTATTTAGTATTCACCAGTGTTTCATATGTATTAGCTCTATCCTTAAATAATCCATTGAGGTAGCTAATATTTTTCACATTTTCCTAGCTGTAGAAACTGAGCCTGGAAATTTTGAATGATTTTGTGAAGATCACACAGCTAATAAATGATAAAACTTGAAACAGTTTAATATCTATATTATTCTTAGTTGTAGACATGAAATTCCAAAGGTCTAATTTACTGTTCCTTAAGAAATAAAGCATATTACATTGGCAGGAACAGTAAATTCTCATTCAAAAATTAGCTGGTTCCTTTCTTTTCTGGCCTTAATAACTAAAAATACTTGGAAAACGTTACCTTTATATTAGTACTTTAAGCCTTGAATTGAAAACAATAATTCAAATAAACTTGTTTTATGCACTTGAATTGCATTGAATTACTAAAAGCATACACGTTAAATGAAGTTGATTCCCATGAAAAATAAATAAGAAAATAGTAGTAAATATCTAAAAAAAAAATGCATTGCAAACTAAAAGCAAAAAAGATCCAAAAAGTGGGCTATTGTCATTTATAAGAGAAAAGGTATATTCACTCATTTTAATTACCTTATAGTAATTTGCCAAAAATTCCTAATTTTGATAACCATCACATAAAAAGACATTTTTAAAAGCATTTTGTGTTGAAATTTTGAGAACTGTTTCACTGAAATATGGGTGATGTCACAGTAATGGATAGTGAATGAGGTTACAAGAAACTCGTACAGAAAGTCCTACATATACAAAGCCAAAGCCGTAAGAATTTATCATGTCATCCTTGGTTATTTTTCATCAATTTGTATACTTTATAGGAAAATCTGAGATTAACCTAGGCTAATTCTATTTTACTTATGGTAAAAAGGAGGACCAGAGAGTTTAAGTAACTGGCTCAAGATCACAGGCTTCCTTACTAGTTTAGCAAGAATTAGACTACAACATTCTCCAAATGGTATCACTCATCTGTTAGTTTTGATGAGTTCAAACATCAAAAGACTCAGAGGATCATTCATGCTGTAATCTTTCAATATTTCAAATGTGAACTTGTGTGTAATTTTCCATTCTGTGTTCATACACTCAATTTCAAATTTAGAACACTTCTCAGAGTTCTTGACTTTCATTTCATTTTTAAAAAGGTGGAGAATTTTAATTACCTAGAAATTACTTGCAAAACATTTTGTACAAAAAAAAAAGTAAATGGAAAAAACTACCTAGTGTTACAGACAAGAGACAGGGAAATACTGGGTAGAAGAGCAAGGCTCCGCAGCAAGGACCCCACCCTTGAGCTTGGAAACCATGACTCTAAATGAGAAAAGTTATTCTTGTTTTCCCACCCAAATGTTGCTTTTTCCAAAACCACCCTGGTCTACCAAACCCATTTATCCTGTACTGGTAAAAACCCAAACTCCACTGGTAGAGGAGCAGAGCCATGTGGCAGAAAAGGAAAGAAGAGAAGAAGCATCTGAAGGATGAAAGGAGTTTGGCTGGGGACAGAGAGGAGTTCAACTTGGGACTGCCGAACTCCAGGGGAAGACTCTTCCCACTCCATCCCTTCTCCAGTTCCCCATCTTGCCAAAAGCCACCTTCGTCACTCAATAAAATCTCCACATTCATCATCCCTCAAGTTTATGTGACCTGATTTTTCCTGGACACCAAACAAGGACCCAGGTACCAAGAGGCCAGGGTATAAAAAAAGGCTGTCACCCTGACTCTCCACTGAGCTGGAGGCTAAGTGTTAACCAGCTCAGTGGAGAGTCAGGGTGACAGCCCTTTTTTATACCCTGTCCACATTAATGCTCTTTTAGCAGAGCATTGATGGTAACACACAGAGGTTATTAATGCTAAAAGAGTATTAATGGTAACACACCTCTAGATGCTGCCGTGGGGCTGGAGCCCAAAAGCGCTCTCCCTGGCCCCAGCAGCTGCTCACCTGTGTGCTCCCTCCCATGAGGGTTTGAGCCCATTGGGTTTGAGTGAGTGAAATTCATCCCTGCTGGCACCAAAGTGGCCAGCTAGACCCTGACCCAGTGCACTCCAGTTCCCACCTGCAAAAAAGGGTAAAGGGAATGCTCCCATCTCACTAGGATTTCTGTGCATTATGGTTTGGAGAAGCAAATGAATTATCTGTGTCCTTTGGTCATCCTAGAGTGATTAAATACCACCAGTACTAAGTTGCTGAAAACCTAGCAGCCTTTTCTAGGTAAGAAGCAAAGGGTGCAAGGTAGGGTAGAGAAAGGGTAAGTGAAGCAGAGAGGCACTTTCACAGTGTTGAGGTAAATATTCAGCATTCAGAGGTTGAGAGCCTCTGTTGAGTTTTGGATTATTACAGAATCGGGAGGGAGATACCAGAGACTTTAAGAATTGGTTCTGTGGCTTATAATTAAGTTCTCTTTTATGTCTTCTTACTTTAGGACATGCAATTAAAGTTTAGAAACAGTTTGCTTTTTAGTTGCTGAAATAGACGTCTTTGAATGTGATAATACCTGATTTTAAGTCCCTGCGAAGACCCCAAATGATGACATCACTAT
Source organism: Cacajao melanocephalus (assembly GCA_963573385.1). Taxonomy (NCBI): domain Eukaryota; kingdom Metazoa; phylum Chordata; class Mammalia; order Primates; family Pitheciidae; genus Cacajao; species Cacajao melanocephalus. Next base: position 12,326 of record CAUYLG010022940.1, read on the forward strand.
CATAATTATCCACTGTCATATATGATTTTTTTCATTCTTCTAGCATGACAAGTTAATCCATACTCTAAGAATTCTATTACTTCAATGAATTATACTACTGTGTAACAGATATTATTCCAGATGTATGGCCCCTAACGTATTAGTGGAATTCTTGGAAAAAGTGACAAGTAGAAGTATAAAGGGTTGGGGTGAGGCACAGGTAGAAAAGAACGTCCTGAGTCTTCACCATTCTTAACCCCACCCACTATAGCTAAAAGCCCCATCTGTTAGATCCTCTAGCCTCAAATCTTCCCCCAGGACATTAAAGTCCCAGCGTCAATTCAGAATCTGGGGATATCCCTTCATCAGAGAGAAGGAGTAAAAGATCTTAGGCCATCACATTCTGACTCACTGTAAGACAATCTTACTGTAGAATCTTTGTGATAACATACCAGATCCCAGTACCTGTAATCTAGATTTGTTCAACGAAGCTAACACCCTGCCTTACAACTCACCTCCAGTTCTTCAGTTATTGTTTGTGCCTGTTGAGCCTAGGCCTAGCCATTCTTGCCCCATTTGACAACATCTTTGACTCCTACTCCTAATTCTAGCATAACCTAAATTATTCTGGGGTCTGGAATTTAGCCACTGACTCTTGGGGCCTTAATTCTTGATCAGTAAGATTTTCTCATCTCTACAATCAGAGATTTGAAAGAAATGATTTGTAAAGTCCTTGCAAATCTCAGAACCTATTATGTTGCCAGATGTCAACAGTTCACCAAGACAACAACTGACTTCTATGAATTTTGGGTTCCAATAAAAAAATCTGCTTTATTATTATAGTCCCAGATACAGACTCTTCTTTGGCTAAAACCAAATTATAATAGGAAGAGAGAAATATGTTTGAACTATGATGCAGGACTTGTGACAATCAATAGATTAACACAAGATTTGTGAATTTCTTGGAGCCACGTGAAAAAAGAACTATTGTTTCAATATTATTGTGGAATTATAATTTCTTACATTTGACATCTGAATTAGAAGTACCTGAGCCCTAAGCGGGGAAATCTCATTAAGATTTGTATGTTATCAATAATAGAAATAGTTTGAAAAAATAATGACCTTGCTAATTTCTGCATAAATATCATGTACTTTCTAGTTTTCTTTGCTATAAAGTTTTATCTAGCACCAAGGACACTTTTGAGTTTTACAATTAGTATAGCACAAGAAATTAGAAACGTAAGAAAGCATTAAGATCACTTTCTATATTGTGCAGACCTCTGTAGGAAGTGATTCTCTCCTGTGTTGGATTCATTATAAGAACATCACTCATTTTACAGAAGAAAGAGCTAGAGTATGACTATAAACTGTCCTTGATGGTGGAGGTTAGGGATAAATGAAAAAATTAAAATCTGCCAATAAATTAACAAATAATAATTTAATCTATTATTTCCTTTCTTCCTTTTACTATATCCTCCACGAGGGGCTCAAGGAAGTGGCCCCATTATCTGATTGACCTTCATATTCAGAAACTGTCCATTCAACTTTGATGGGAAAGCTAATGAGAAGTCAGACCACTCAAACGGAGACACTGGACAAGCCAAGAATTTTAACATATCTAAATGGCTTTCCAGGCCTTAAGCAATGGCACTACTTAAGTGAATTCTATTCTAGGGGGTTCAGAGTACTGATTAGATCTCTGTGAAATCAAGCTTAATTAACACTTTATAATTCTTAAATTATTTGAGCCTCTCAAACACTGGTTGAGGACAGTATTATTCATATCCCCATTATATAGATTTATACATATATATGAACAAAAGAATTTCCAGGAAGCCTGAGGAATAGCTAATCAAAGTGGCAGACCTGGGCAATAGCATCAGGTTCTCTTACTCTTTGCTGTAATGATATTATTAAATTTAAGAATATACCTAATTCAAGTTATAGGTTTTGATACATCTTTTAAAATCAGGCTGAGGAAATTTCATTTTTTCCCTAGATTTTGGTAGGTCTTATTATGACAGCATATTGAATTTTGCCTAATGATTTTTCTGCCTTGAGATAGTCATATGACTTTTTCTTCTTTAACATGTTAGTATGACTTATTAGACTGTGTTTAAATTATTAAAACAATTTTGCACTCATGGGATAAACCTCACTTGGAATGATGCATTCAAGTGTTATACATAGTATTGCTAGATTTGATTTCTTTATACTTCCTTAAAGACTTTTATACCTATCTATGTTCATGAGGGATATTGGTCTGTACTTTTTATAATGAATCCATCTGGTTTTGGTATCAGGACTACATCAACTTTACAAAACAAGTTGGAAAATGTTTCTTCTTCATCTTTTTTTCTGAAAGGATTTTGTAAGATTGGTAATTTTTCTTCATTAAATCTTTGATGGAATTCACCAATGAAGCCATCTGGGCCTGGAGATTTTTTGAGGAGAGAGTTTTAATGACTAATTCCATGTCCTTAAGAGACACAAGGACTATTCTGATTTATTGTTGCAATATATAGGAGGGTCAGCTTCCTATAAGGTATTCTATCTTACTAAAACTAGACCTTCAGAACCACCTATTGAAGAGCACATACTTGATCAATTTATGTCTTTCATTTAACTCATTCCGTACTTTTCTATTGTTCTTAGACTAAAACCCAAAAGCTATAATTAATCAACAACTTCCTCTATGGCTCCTACTCTCTCTCCCTCAGCAAAAGAAAAAAAAATGCTGTTAGCTGATCTCTGCATTCCATGCACTTGTCTTCTATCAGTTCTTCAAACTAGAATATTTACTACTACTCAGGTCATTTCCACATGCTTTTCCTCTGCCAGGAATGAATGAATCCCTCCTAATGCCCTTCACTTTGCAAATTCAAGTTCACACTTGCATAACCTACCCTATCCTTCCTCTAAGAAGCTACCTCAATATCTCTGACTAAATCAGGTGCCTCTGTTCTCCACTTTCATAAGTTCTCACTAATTTTCTTTCCTTGCTTCTAGAACAGTTTATAACTACATACTCAGGTAATTATGTCTATTTCCCTCACTAGACCAAAATCTCAGTGAGGGCTGGGATTGCATCTGTTTTGTTGATGATGGTAACTTGGAATTTAATACAGTAATGACCGGCAAATAAATCCTAATTATTTGTTGAAAAAGTGAAAAAATGAATTAATAAATGCAATATGGATTTTGGATCTTCCTTTCTGTTTTCATTCCTCCACCATTCTGTTCTGCTAACTACTGTGATGAGCTCATTTATTTTAAAATTTCAGTACAGTATAATGATTCTATGCTTTTCTCACTTTAATTTTTATAGTGTTCTTACATTAATACAGTCGAGTACACTATGATGACAATATTATATTCTAAATGTGAAGATTTTTTGGACCTGTGTACTTCATGATATCCTATATAGCCAAAGATCTGCATTGGCCACTAGTATTTAAAAGCTGTGTGATTTGGGTCTTGCCATTAGCCATTTAATTAATCTTAGTTCTTCATTTGAATCTGGGATGAATGTTACATTTCCCTGCCAGTAGTATGTGAAAATGTTTGATAAACCATAAAATGCTACAAAAATCTAGCGAGTTTGTTCATGCTGGTCTTTATCATCATGAAATTAAGAATGTTTACCTTGGAAACATCCATTTGCTCTTCCTATAAGTACTAATTCGAGCTGTGTATACAATAAACTGTGGAAAAATATTCTTGTGCCTAGAAAAAATACTGGATGAAAATATTTCCAAATTTTCTCTAGGATGAATGGGTTTGCATTTATAGTGAGAAAAAATACATTTTTAAAGAGAACAAAAAAAGGAGAATATGTCGATTGCTGTGACAGTACCATTAGTTTCTATTAGTATTCTACTGTTTCTATGAGTTGTCTTACATCCCTGTATTAATTCAGAAAACTCTGATCAGTGTCCTGAGAAATGCCCTCAACACACCTCCATGAGAGCTTATTTTTTATTTGAAAATCGAGCCACCACAACGAGGAATGTGACAGAGGGTTCTATCCAGAGACAGGAAAAAGACAAGCTACAACATTTCCCTGTCAGTCCTTCCAAGTTCTGGAATTCTTTGAGAAATCAGCAAATAAACTGACTCAGCAGAGAATCCAGAGTAGGTGGTTCAGAAATCAATGGGCAGCTTTGACACAGGTTGAGCAGGATAATAAAACCATTCAACAGTCTCACCAGCGAACAGACAGTAATGACCTTAAAAAAAGACCATCATGATGACCAGAAATATTTTCAGCTGCCATCAGCAACATTATCTATTCATGAAGTTATGTTTCTTTGTTCTTTGCTTCAAGCATACAAATTAACCAGGTACTTAAGTTGTCTTTGCCTTCTTTGACATCAGCATAAATAGCAACAATAAATGTTACACATCTTTTAGCAACACAGAAAAGAGCTGGTTTGTAAAATATGAAATATGATGACAAAACTTCCATCATTCTCCTCCTCTCCCCACTATCAAGTGAGTCCTGCACAGTCTTCTCACAGTTTTCAATGTATTAGTATAAACATTGCTTGACCCCAGTTAACTCCAGAAGCAAGATTTCCATAAAAGAAAAATGAGAGGAGAAAGAAAAGGAAAAAAACCCATCTCTGTGTATTTAGCTGGAAGGAGACAAATGTCCTCCAACAAAACACATTTTTATGTGTTGGATTCTCTCTTCTAATTATAAATGTGGAATTTCAAAATAAAAGAACAGAGTAAAGAGACAGTGTCCCCAGAGAAGCAGACAGGCTGGCTTCCAAGAGGCTTGTAAAAGAACATTTTCTTTATTGAATTCATCCTGTCCCAGGTCTGTTCTTCAGTTCTATAGGCTCAGAAACCTAATTTATCAAATCTGGAGAGAAGAGGGCAGTCCATATTAATCGAATTCCATGTAAAATGATTAATTCATTAATCAACAATGAAAACACTCACAATCATACAAAACCACAAGGCCAGAACAGTCTTTCCTTGAACAAGTCTACATTGGATGCTGAAGCATAATCATAAAAATACTTGGAGAATAGAGACTCGAAGACAAGAGGATTGCTGGGTGATTTGCATATTTAACGCTTCCAGAACAAAATAACTTCATGTGTGTCTATTTCTTACAGGATCTGTTTGTGAACTTGGTCAACCAACTATTTGATCAGTACTTTCCTCTTATTTCTTTCTAAATCTGGATTCTTACCAGGGCTTATACCGTAACACTTCAAGGGTGTTTTTAGTTTTCTGGTTAGACATAGATTTTTGTTAAAATCTCATGACCGACCCAATTGTAAAGACTAATTTAAAAAATTTAGTTCCTTGAAAATATACATAATTTTAAGCCTCTTTCACATATTTTTTATTCTTAGAATTTCTTGGACACAGAACAAAACCTCTAAGATAAGTTTTAAAATACAAAACTTGCTGGGAAAGAGGATGGATGGTTAAATGGATGGATGGATAGGTAGATAGATAGATAGATAGACAGACAGAGATACAAATACATAACTCCCTGATATAAGCATTTCAAAGAGTTGACATGCACAATTAAAGTAGTACAATGATTTCTGTCCCTCCCTGACTGTGCTATGCTCCTCACTATTCCGGAACTATGGAACTAACTTCTATTCTACTCTCTTCCAGAATTCACATCCCAATACCTAGATCCAGAATCTGTTGATTCACTAGTTGTTAAAGGAACAGACATATAAAGTGACATATTTTCCTAAAAGTGTGGAATTCTGATTCCTGCTTCACAGGAATGAGACAGTGGGCGGATGGTAAGAACCTGTGAGGGCGTCTAGGGGTGATAGACAGAGGAGGGTGGAAAATGGAAGCAGATATGGAACACAGAAAAGACTGGGAATCTCAAAGACATGCTTTTACTACTTAAAAATTTTGCTCAAGATTGGTCTTAAATGATATATTTTAATGTTTTCCTCTTTAGCTGTCCTCAAGGAATATTACTAAATTACATTTTAGAACAAATCCCAGGAAGCAGCCCCTCCGCACCCTTTGTTTTTCCTTCTTTCTAGTCTCCTTCCTCTCTGCAAATTTTAGGAACATTCTGACTTCAAGGACGACTGAAGAAAAAGGAAACAGCAAAAATGAGGTAAAAGTTAAAAGGAATCGAACAAGGCAAAAAGAAATTTTCTCCACGTTTACAAATTGAATTATTACTTTGGTAAATTCTCTTTCTTTTACAGGGATGGAAGTAAACCAGAATTTACTAAGATTCAATAGAAATGTTCCCACTTCTGAAGGATAAAAATGGCAAACTTATAAACAATATCCTAAAGGACTTTACTAAATTAAATATCAGAAACTGAAAGAAAACTTTTTATATTAATCCGTGAACAAAATATATAGAGAGATACCATAAGACAGGAAAAGTCCAGAAACTCAGCTATAAATTAAATAACAGAAAGGGATACAAATTACAACATTTAAGCTGCCAAACCCTGCAGAGTAAGCAGATTCCATCTTGCCTTCATGAGATTTCAGTACAATTGCTGGTTAATTTCTTCTTTAAATTGTATTATATTTTTTAGAAAAATGTAACTAATTCCTTCTGCAATTTAAGAAACTAGGTAAGAGCAATGTACACACAAATAGCAGTTCTGATGATATGTAAATGGAGCTGTGCCAAGACTACTGTCTGCTCTAGTTACAAGCCAGCCTGTGAAAACTTGACTCACCTTTCATTAGTCCAGTAGAGACAGTATACCTGCTCTATTCTAATTGAAAAATTCTTACAACTCTTAATAATGAAAGTCAGATCACAGCTGCACACTCAAATTCAGTTAAGTTACATATTTAACTTACAGCAAAAAGGGTTCATGAAAGTCATGGAGACCCTCATGTGGAATAGAAGTTACTGTCATGAATCCAGCCTTTACAGACAGATACACCATCTCTCCATCACTGCCACTCAGCTGACATGAGAGGAAGGAGACAAAGACTGTACAGCTAGCAATGTCAGTAGAGAGATACACATGAGAAGGCACATACAAAAAACAAGAACATCTCCACAGAACAGCAAAAGGAAATCACATATGTAGGAAAGATAAATGTATCTCATCTTTCCAAGAAGTCAATACTGTTATTATTTTCAGTGAGAGATGACAATTAATAGTGTTTCAGATTTAAGGCATGGAAGTTAAGAGCGTGCTTTGGCTGGACAGCCTTTATGAGAGTCACACAAACTATATGACCTTGAGTTTTTTTCTAAATCTTAGTTTACTCACAGGTAAAATAAGTAATAATGTCTCTATCTCTGGGTTATTTTTATAAGTAACTAAGATAATGTATGTAAAATATATCACAAACCTTGACACACAGCACGTTACCAGAATGTGGTAGCTATTATGATTAATATTATTGTTTGGTAATTAAAATATTTAAGACAATACTTTTGTTATTTTTTTAATTTTTCAATACTAAACACTAGCTTCCTGCTAGATTTTTAAATTAAAATAAAAACAAAAACCCCAGCCAGCTACAACTTAAAAGCAAAACAGTGCTCAAAGAGGGAAAGCAATGAATTGGTAATGATTTTAAGACTCCCTTTAGAAGGCTTGTTTTCATTTAAATGCCATTCAAAACAAGAACAGTGTTCCTATGAAGCTTAAAAGAGATGTATGTAAATAGAGCAAGTGGAGACATGAGTTCATATAATTTATTGCTCGAAATAAACAGGTAAGATCTAACTCTATAGACTCATCTTTGAAATCAGTAAATTCATGCCTAGAAAATAAGTGTATATTTTTTACTTATTTATTGTTATTATTATTTTAAGACAAAGTCTTGCTCTGTTGCCCAGGCTGGAGTGCAGTGACACAATCTCAGCTCACTGCAACCTCTGCCTCCTGGTTTCAAGCAATTCTCCTACATCAGCCTCCAGAGTTGCTGGGATTACAGGTACACATCACCACACCCAGCTAATTTTTTTTATTTTTAGTAGAGATAGGCTTTTACCACATTGGCCAGGCTGGTCTCGAACTCCTGGCTTCAGGTGATCCACCCTCCTTAGCCTCCCAAAGTGCTGGGATTACAGGCTTGAGCCACCCCGCCATGCCAGAAAATGAATCTTTCAAGATCATTAGATGATTAGTTACTAACACTAGAACCCAAGTATCTGCCAGTCTTTCTACAAAGACCAAGAGCTTTTCATGCAATTCATTTCTGTTCTTAATTATCAGCTACAGTAGAGTTTCTTGTGAGGAAAATGAGACTTCTGAAGCAACTCTGGAATGCCCTTGGACACTGACAAAGGAGAGAGTTAAGATAATGACACTTTTATGTTAGATTTTTGGGATGTTTTAGATGATATCATTTTCCAATTTCATTGCAAGAAAGTATTTCTGGTTTTATTCCCATGACTCAAAGTGATGACAGAAAGTCAAACACAGAAGGTAGTATTTACCTGAATAATTGGAACAGCTTCTTATGGTCTGTTTTATTTACTCTTTGGGTAAATATATTTATTATTCAGACAGTTTACTTTTATGCATTACATTTTAAATGCATATGGTTTTATAAACCCTGTCTAAAGTACATTGTATGCAGACAACAATTATCAGAAATTGAAGCATATCATAAAAAAATTCTATGAAACTTCAGAGAATTACAAGCATCCTCTATTTCATTACTGGTATAATCACTGTTGGATTTACAGAATGCCATTGCCAAACTATCTCAAAGACTGATCATTTTTTTATATTATATATTTATATCAAACACAGATATTGATGGTAAACTTACAAAACGAGTTGATTAATAAACTAATAATTGCAAGATAGATTCAGGTTGTTATTTAAGTCCACTTAAATACTACCGTATATGACAAACATTTATTTTTCTCTCACTGAGTGCCCAAATTTGTGGTATGTAAGCACTTTGCTTTAGCTCAGGGTTTCTCAATTGTAGCACTCTTAATATTTGGAGCCAGGAAATTATTTATTATGGGGGATAGTCCTGTACATTGTGGAATGTTTTACAGCACCCCAGGCCTCTACCCACTAGATGCTAGTACCACTCTCTGCTGAGTAGAAGCAATCAGAAATGCCTCTGACATTTTCACATTTTCCCTGGTGGCAAAATTGCCTCCACTGAGGACCATTGCTTTAGATCATTAAATTCTCTCAATAATCTTATGAGGCAATGCATTACCATCTCCATTTTCTAGGTGAGGTGACAAATGCTTAAGAAGTTTAGTAATTTGCTCGATGTCACACAGATAAAAAGTGGAAATCAAATCAACTGCAAATCCCAATAATATAATTACTGAATCCAACTACCTCACTCCAAGACCCAGGTGAATAGAATATCAAGTTCTATATATCCATAGACATCTTCCCAAAGCCATACTGAAATGGAGGGGCTCTGCTCCTTTGATAAAGCAGATATTCCATTTCCCAGGAATGTTTGTTTATACATACACACACACACTTTAAGTTCTGGGATATATGTGCAGAATGTGCAGGTTTGTTACACAGGCATACATGTGCCGTGGTGGGTTGCTGCATCCATCATCCAGTCATCTACATTAGGTATTTCTCCTAAGGTATAGCCCCCACCCTCTGACAGGCCCCTGTGTGTGATGTTCCCCTCCCTATGTCCATGTGTTCTCATTGCTCAATACCCACCTACGAGTGTGAACATGCAGTTTGTGGTTTTCTGTTCTTGTTTTCTTCAGTTTGCTGACAATGATGGAAAGTTTTTACATTCATAGACAATGTGTCAGCCATTTTGAGTTGTACCATAGCCACATATGATATGAATATTTCAGGGGCTTAAAATGCTCAAAGTTTGTTTCTGGCTTACATTATATTGTCATTGTGAAATGACATGGGCTTTGCTCCACCATCCCAAGATGCAGGTCATCCTGCTGGGACATGCCAGTCTTTGGCAGAGTGATAAAAGAACCATATGATGGCTCCTGCAGTTTGTGCTCAGAAGCGACACAGACCCCTTGCACTCAGTTTATATGACTGAAGCAAGTCAAGTGACTAAGCATGACATCAGTGGGCAGAAAATATAGCCCTTCCTCAGGAAGAAGCCATGTAGAGAAGGGCCAGGGAAAGAGCATCCTGGTAGGAAAAATAATAAACATTTTTGAAAAATAATTCCACCTTTTTACAATTACAATGAAATGTGACCCAAGATAATGTCACATGAAAGGCAAATTGATTTTTATTCAAAATGCCCATAACTGTATGTCCTTTGGAGAAAGAAATCTGTTTGAGAAAGAAATCCTAATGTGGCAGCCACGTGCCAGAAATGGAAGAGTTACACATTTAATAGTTTAGAATTTCAAGACAGTAACACATCAGAGACTTCACAAGACAAATGCATGCCGTGTCCCGATTCTTTTCTCACAGGATTTCTTCGAGAGACAGCACAAGTTCCTTTCCTTTTACATAAATCTGTTTCATGATCTCTTAAATGGCAGCTCTAGAAACTATTCAATTTCTACCTAATCTAGGCTATTTTGAGCAAAGAGCAGATCAAGTTCTAGGAATAAAAAGAATGCTTGTACTTGGTATTTGGTGAGAAGGCATTCCATCAATCAAGGAAATCTGTGGGAGGATCCAGCACAGGCTATTCTTTTTAATGCCCTTACTACACAAACTTTTTTCTTTCCCCATTCTACCTTACTTTCCTCTGTCTCTCTGTCTCTTTCTCCCTTCCTCCCGCTGCAGTCTCTAAGAAACATTTTTGATTAAAAATCATAGAAATATTTTAAAACAAAAAGGAATATTTTTCAAATGTTTTTATCAGTCTTTTACTGGAGCTGCATAATAAATGCATTTAACTTAAAGAACTAAAGTACACAGAGACAGAGAGAGAGAGAGAAAAGGAAAAAATAAAAATAAAAAAAAGGGAACACAATAGGTGTAAGACAGTGATAAATCCTTAGCCCTCCTCTCATGTAGGAAAACTTAGTTTTCCTACACTCGAATTTGAACTGAAAGTAGTGACCTTCTTGAAAAATACAATGTGGCAGAAGTGACAGCCTAGACCTTCTAAGGGTAGTTGGTTGTGTTTTTGAAAAACCTTGCAGCTTCACTTCAGGCCTTTTATATAACTTAGTATTGTGGATGAACTTGTGTCCCCCGAAGACATGCTGAAGTTCTAACCCCCATACCTGTGAAGGGAAACTTATTGGAAAGTTGGGTTTTTGCAATTATAATCAAGTTAAGATAAAGTCATATTGGATTAAGGAGGGCCCTAAATTCAGTAACTGATATCCTTATATGGGGAGAGACCTTTGGATAACCAAAGATACTATCACACAGAGGGGAGACAGTGGCAGAAATAAAAGTGCTGCAGCCACAAGCCAAGGACTGCTAAAGATGTTCAGGAGCCACCAAAGTTAGGAAGAGACAAGAAAGAATTCTTTCTTAGAGACTTCAAAGGGAGCATGGCTCCAAAGACACCTTGATTTCAGACTTCTAGTCTCCAGGACTGTAAGAGAATAAATCCATGTTATTTTACACTGCCCAGTTTTTGGAAATGTGTTATGGTAGCCATAAGAGACAAGTGCATTTCTTCTTAGGATGCTCCCTGTGGGAATCCATGCTCCATCTTGAATCCCAAGCCACATGGACAGCCTACACATGAACACTGGTCAGCAGCCCTAGCTGAGCTCCTGGTCAACAGCCAGCATCGACTGCCAGACATCCCAGTTGAGGCAACAAGTTGTGAGTGAAGAAGTTGTCTTGGAAGCTGATACCGTGTAGATATAATCTGCCCAGACAACACCTTCTAGAATTCCTAATCCACAAAATTGGAAACAAAATAAAATTGTCGTTTGAAGCTACTGAGTTTGGGAGCAATCTGTTACATGGCCATAAATAAACGATACAGAATCCAATACCTGAAAGTGAATGGCTACCATAATAGAAACCTAAAATATGTAGCCTTGGCTTTGGGATTAGGCAGCTGGTAGAAATCGTAAGGATTCCAAAGAGACTGCTGGTGAACACTTGAAGGACGATGAGGAAAATATTACTGAAAACCAAAGAAAAAGGAATCCCGATTATGTAGTGACAAAAAAGTTAGCAACATGGTTGCCTGCCACACCATTGGAACAAAAAAAGTTTGCATCATGAATCTGGGGAGATTTCTGGATATAATATTTAAGTGTCAACTGGTCCAGCAAAATATTTCTCAGATTTTTGACCAGGAAAATAATGAACAAACTAAATGATGTTTTAAGCCACTACATTGAGGATAAATAAATGGAAGAAAGGAAGGTAGGAGAATTGGAAAGCAGAATGTGACAGTTTAGGGATGATAACAAATCCTTCACGTTCTTCCAACTGAGAGCCGAAGGCTAATTGCCCTACCTGTGACTCCAGACTAGTGACACGGCAATTTATTATGCAGAAGTGAATAACTGGAAGTGGGGAAAAGGGAGAAAGGGAACAAGATCAGTTCAAATAGTGAATGTTCTGGGATGAAAATAAAATGGAGAAATAATTCTGCCTCTTAAGGCAGGAACAATTCACCTGTTGAATGTTATTCAAACGTTTAAAGATTATATATACAGTCATAATATGATCACCAACACAAACCAACTACTTTGTGTGATATTTGACCAAAGAAATAGCTACCTGTTTAATCCTAACTGTGTTGTATTCATGGAGAAAGAGGCATTTTTTTACATGGTATCTCCCTAAAAGATTTTCACAGGTAACCTTCTTGCCTTAGGCCCTTACGTCAGAACCTCACCTTCTCCTAAAATGTGACTTCACTATATATTTTCAAATAGAAAATATTCACATGAAGCAAAACACTCCTGATATAAGTGTTTGAGTAGTTGTTAAATGATAAAGACACAATCTAATACATAGGCATTTCTTTATAGATAATTCTTATTCCACAAATATTTAAAGTGGCTTACAAGTAACATATTCCACACTCTATAAAAATATGTAAAAAAAAATCGAGGATCAGAGAAAATTTAAAGTAAAATAAAAGTAACACATCATGAAGAAATAGTTAAATTAATGCTACATAGTTATTACACTGTATTTTATTCTGAGCTTCTGGAGAGGTAAAGTGAAATGTCTGTCATATATCTCTCATTGGCAGTGGGAAGGACATACTTCAACTGCAAAAGAGAAACAAGACTATTTATGCCATAGAATTATGAAAATAATTTTCCTTAAGGAATTGCCACTGAGGACGCTGTGATCCCTACATCTCTCCAGTTAATACCTTACACAGAAATAGGTTTCTATTAACATGTTTCCTCAGGCTTTTTTCAATGAATGAGAATCTAATTCCAAAGCTCAACTAAGTCACAGCAGTATACAACACTAAGAAAACATAGCCAATGATATAACTCTGCTTTTCCCTCCTTTGCTGGACTGTGAGCTCTTCAAGCAAAAGACAAAAACAAACCACACCTTTTTTTTTTCTTTTCATAACTGTGTATCTATACTTGGTACTATACGTATACAGCATTTGTGGTACATGGTATTATGCAGATACGCCATAGTTGTGTTTTCTGGGAGCGCATCTGAGGCAAGAATCCTGAAAACATAAAGAAACAAAATTCATTTCCTTTTAAAGCTGTTGAACTACCTCATTTTTAGACTCAATAGAATGATAATATGACTTTTTAATGTTACATTGGAATACATAATAATACACTAAAATGAGTGTTTGTATAGAAAATTCTGGCCAACCAAAAGTTAGTTTTACTATGGGAGTTCTCTAGATGAACTTCTCTTTCCTTTTCCACAGTACATTGCAGTGTGACGTATTTATAGCCTGTAGCTGCTGCAGAACTAAAGCAGAGCCTCACTTGCGGAAATACTGAGGAACAAGTACTTCATGCTTGTTAAACATTAAAATATCCCAAAAGATTTAGAGAAAATCAAGACCACCAGCACTATTTTAAAAACAAATAGGCATTATCAGTAGCAACTACAGTATTAACGGTAAGTAGTGGGATGGGAAGAGAAAGTCATTGCAGAAGTTTGGTGGAGAATTGCAAGGAGAGCTTCACAGGGCTGTTTAATGCTTAGGCAGCTGACTTTTATTACCATCTCAAGGGCCAGACCTAACTAAACCTCTCCCCAGTCTTCACTCCATATTGTGCTAAAACGGAATGGAGTATCTAGGCAAAGAGATTTAATGTTATTACCATTTGCAAAAGCACGCACATGTGCACACACAGTCCCACTCCACACACACACATGTGCATGCACGCACACACACACACACACACACACACACACAGACACCTCAATAAGAGCATCCTGGTAAATAGCATATTTCTCTACAGCAAGGAGTCATTTGTGCCTGTTCAGTGGGAGAAAAAAAGCTGATTGCATCTCTTATAGCTTTATGAGAACTTTGGGTTCCAAAGAGGGGCAGATTCAACTAGAAAAGATATTTAGGGGTTGATATTGTGGAAAAACAGGTGTATACCCATGAAAATAATGGACAGCTTTATGAATATATACTGAGATCAGTAACAAGGCCACATGGAGCTCAAAAGCAAAGACTGAGAACTTTCCCACAGGGAGCTTATGACCTAGTCAAGAAGAGATGGTAGTAATAGAAAGTTCTGTTTACGAGTCTCCTGAGAGATCATCTGGTCTGAAGCCTTTCAAATTCTCCTCCTGTAAGTCCTAGAAGACTCACTCAGAGGCACTATCGTGGGAGATGAAGAAAAACCAGCTCAGCAGGAATGTCTTCAGCACTACTCCAGCTTTCAACAAACTCTACTCTAATATGGCTTATACACTGTATTTCTTTAAGACATCTCCTTTTGTGTTGGGCCCACTTACTATAAAAATGGAAGACCTTTTAAGAAAATAATTGGTGGCCAGGCACAGTGGCTTACACCTGTAATTCCGGTAAGTGCTTGGGAGGCCACAGCAGGAGGATCACTTGAGACCAGCTGTTCAAGACCAGCCTGGGTGACATGGCAAAACCCTGTCTCTACAAAAAAATAAGCAAATTAGCTGGGCATGGTGGCATGCATCTGTAGTCCTAGCTACTGGGAAGGCTGAGGCGGGAGGATCATTTGAGCCTAGGACATCAAGGCTGCAGTGAGATATGATCATGCCACTGCATTCCAACCTGGGAAACACTGCGAGACCTTATCTCAAAAAAAGAAAAGAAAAGAAAAAAGAAAAGATGATTGGTCATTTGTGACGAACATCTGTTGCTTTGCTTTCCCAAAATCTATTTTCTTTTCCTTAGGTCCCTGATTTGCCTGCAGGCACCACAACTCCTGCATTGTCTGTAACTCAGGAAGAACTGTCCCTACCATTGGCTACAGTAGTAAAGATAGCTGATCCTTTTTTTTTTTAATCAGTCACTCTGGCCACAGTAACTAGTAGAGCAAGTATGTGGATCAATTAAAGCCAAAAAGACAAAGGGAATTTTAATTGGGAGCTCTCAGGATAGAGATAGATAGCCACAACCATTAGAATTACTAAGAAAAGAGAATTGAGCCTGAAGCTTTTGGAAAACACCTTTCTAAGAATGGTGCCCAACCCAGGAAAACAGCTTCTGTGTTCTGCTTTGTCTGAAGCCAGCTCTAAAACACATTATCCCAATCACTTCTCAGCCTATTGGCTAAGAACAAGTGTAAAACACGTTATCCCTGGGGTTTTCATTATATTAATAAAACGAGTGAATAAATTGCCTTTTCCTTTATGAGATTGTTTCCTTTCCAATGTAAAAACCATGCTTTATACCCCATATTGATTCTTTTTAATAACGAGAGTTGTGGTCCCCATCAGGTAAAGGGATTTGCCCAGGGTCTCAAATATACCCAACTGTATCCCAAGGATTCTGACTTTTTGCCTGGTGCTTCATCCACTAGTTATTGAATAGAGTTTGTATCTTTAAGACTGGGCTAAATACCTTAAATCAGCTTCTTATTTTATATTCACTAGAAGAAAATATATTCTAAAGGAAGCCTGTAGTGGTTCCTTTCATTGTGTTTGTGAGTTCCTTTCACTGTTTCATACATGCTAACTTAAGTATTTGATTTCATTCTACTGGAGTCTTGTTAACTCAAGACTATGGTTTAGGCACCCTCTGAAGAAGAAAGCCTGTCTGAAGTATCAGCCCCTTGTGAGCACATTTTGGCATTTTGAGAGCCTGCTGTTGCTCCCGCTGAGTCATTGGGTACTGGGCCCTCACCCTCAAAGGAACACAGATACCATAGTAGCACTGTGCCAGAGTGAAACAAATTACTTTGTGACAATTATATACAGTTCAGAACCTTAATTTGCACATCTCAAGGAAACTAGTTCAGGACTGCCTCCTCACTTTGTATTTTCACATTTTTAGGTAAGAAAATTTTACAAATTTATATGCTGATACAATGTAGTTCATTTTGTTCTATGATTAACTAGCTGTCTCACCTTGGGCAAGAAGGTTTATCTGAGTCTATTTTCTAGGTGTTTTGGCTAGAATAAATCCTCTCTAATGTCCCTTTCGGATCTAGTCATTTCTGAAACTATGAACTTTAAGCACATTATAAACTGCACAGATATACACTGTGGCGAAGCCCTGCCTTCGACTCTTTAGAAGGAAGAAAGAAGGAGCTGTGTGCAAGTGGCTAAAACAGTGCTTCCCAGTGTAGAAGTCCCTTGAAGACAAATCTGCTTTATCAATGATTTTTGTTGATTATTCCAAAAGACATGTAGAAATGTTCAAGATAGATTAACACTTTCTACTGAAAAAGCAGTTTTTATAAGTGTTAGAAAATGAGAGCAAAATTTCAGATTAAAAAAAATTATCTCCATAAAAATATATTTATCTACAAGAAGTATATTCATGCAAACCCAGGGGGCATTTCCATTCTCCACTTGATGCAAAATTTCCAAAAATTCTAGGAAGCCTATAAAAATAAGGTATTAACTTTTGGATGGAAATGTAATTCCCTAATAGATATTTAATAAAATAAATAGATGGAATATGATGTTGCCTTTGTTGATAAATTTGTTGCTGTTTTCATAATTTTACATAATATGGAAGCGTGGTTTAATAAAAACCGTTTGAACTTTGGACACAGATTTGGCCGTACATCGGTTCAACTGGAAGTTTACTGGCAATATCAGGCAAGATCCCTAAACTCTCTGAAGCTCAATAAGCTCAATATGTAATTTTATATACACAATGTATTTTTATATATACTCTACAATAAGCAGAGTATATATAAAATAATATCTAACTGATGGAATTGTTTATAGATTTAGATGCCAAGTAGCATGTGCTAAACATCACTAAACATCAGTATCCTTTTGCTGCACTATAATGCAGCTCTTTCTCCCAATGGTCCAGGTGCAATCAAATATCCTAGAGATGATTACCGTGTTACATGACAACTACTGATGCAGTTATTATTGGCCCCCTCACTGCTTCCATAGCTTAATAAAATGATTAACCTCTTTTCAAAGGGATGTTGAGTTCTTAGTATGTACCAGACACTGAGCAAGGAGCATTTACATGTGTGATACTACATAATCTTCACCACACCCTACAAGTTCTTAACACTGCAGTGTTTACAAGGTGCCAAAGGACCTGCTGATGACCACCCTGCTCATTACCCTGTGACCACTCTCACACCCTGTTATTCCATCCAGGTATCTTGTTTCTCACTTTATTCCTTTTTGTATTTTTTCAAGGTTATTGAAAGTACTAAAAATATCAATGCCTAGTAAGTGAAGGAATCACTATGGTAAAAAAAAAAATCAAACCTCACCTATATAGCTAACTACAGAGAGAACTACATTGCACACCAAATTCATTTTTAGCATCTTTCATGCCCTTCCCAGAGAACCCTTTATTCCCTTTATTCTTTCACCCAAGTTTCAAATGCCTGACTAGATTGGGTTGCCTTTCATGGCCTTCTCCTAAACGTTTTCCATTTTCTAAATCCAAAACAAACATCTTTCCTCTCTCTCATTTCCATTATTCACATGCTGTCTTCTCTCCCTCTTTCTTTCACCTCTGTTTCTTTTTCTGAGCCCAGGTCATTATCCTCCTATTAAACTGGCTTACATGCAATTCCTTATCTATCCCTAATTCTTGACAGCTTTTTTTTTAAGCCCAGTTATTTTTACATATTACCCTCTGCTTCATGCTGTACTCCAACTTTGACATCAGAGTTTATCTCACAAGGAAGAACTCAGCAAAGGAAAATAGGGGATAGCATATAACCAAATCAGAACTATCATAATCATATTAGATAATGAAGAAATAAACAGGAATATTTAGAAGAAGCGAAGAGAGATACTGGTAAAGAGAAATAACTTGAGAAACCAAAACAATTATCTTATTCTGGTTTTTATCTATTTTCTCTGAAGAACACATAAATCCTCAAGGGTAACTGATCACAGGCTTGAGGATGACTAATGGAAACACTTGACTGAAATGAGCAGTGAAAGGAGAGAAAATCATCTTTTTTGGAGTTATTTTGAATACCCTCCTCAAAATACTCTTGAAAAGATTACAAAAGCTTTTGATGTATTTTCAAATTGTAACAGAAATATAGAAACACTTTTCATTTCTTATTAGGTAAAGTTAATAGCCTATTTCTTTAGAATTTGAGAATTGAGAAGGTTAAGCCTAAAAAACAAACTGAGAAAAGTATTATTCTTGGGTCAAGTTTTTGATACAATCCATTTAGAAAAAATAGTATTTACTTTACCCATTATTTATTATTAATTAGAGATCACATTAAAATTATAAAATCAAATATATTTTCATTGATGAACAGAAGAGTTATTTTTTTCTTTCTATTCATTGGAAAGTTTTATTTAATCAAATTCACTGGAATGTTAAGAAAAGTTCTTATCAATTTTTTTTTTTTTGAGATGGAGTCTCACTCTGTCACCAGGCTGGAGTGCAGTGGCACAATCTCGGCTTATTGCAAATCTCCCCCTCCAAGTTCAAGTGATTTTCCTGTCTCAGCCTTCCCTGTAGCTTGGACTACAGGCATGCACTACCAAACTCAGCTAACTTTTGTATTTTTTAACAGAGACAGGGTTTCATCATGTCGGCCAGGATGGTTTCGATCTTTTGACATCATGATACGCCTGCCTTCGCCTCCCAAAGTGCTGAGATTAGAGGCGTGAGTCACCGTGCCCAGCCTATTATCAATTCTTAATTTTACTTTTTCATATTTTCTTTCTTGGGCAATGTGATTTAAGAGACCCAATACAATTGGGATATGCAAAGTTATGCTAATAATAACAAATAACCCCCAAATCTCAGTGGCTTCCAAAATCACTAATTTATTATTCATACTATCCATTTACCCTGGATAAGCCAAGGGTTTTGCTATGAGATTGATTAAGCAATTACTATTTTGAATATATTAAGATTTTAAGATTGAAGGAAATAATGCTTTAGAAAGTCTTGTATTAACAATTTAGAAATCTGGCCACTCGAAAAAGGAGAAATAATTCATCTACTCATTCCCTCATTCAATAACTACTGTTTAGCACCTAATAGGTAGGCAAGCACTATTCTAGGTTCTTAGAAAACACCATAAAAAATAACAATGAAAACTGTCAAAGCAAAAATTGCATTGTACCAAAATAAACAAGCGAGGAAGACTTTATTCAAGGCTGCTGCAACAGGAGAGAGAGATCAGAACTCAGTATGAGCTCAAGTCTGCTGATACAAAGGGCAGGAGAATTTTTAGGAGCTGAGATGAAAAGGATCACAGGCCATCTCTGTTTCCTTTGACATTACCCAAAGGAAAAATTAATTTTATAACTTAAAGCAAGGTGCCTGCCTCCTGAGTTTAGGTCTTTACCATCCTACAGAGACTGGGAAATAGAGACTCTATCTTGGGCTATGATTAAATTTCAAAGGGATGCCTTTCAGTTCCTTAAATAGTACTGGGTTACAAAAGTGACAAAAGGCTTTTTAAACTATTTACATCTCAAATGTGAAGAAAACATTATTAAAATTCTAGGTTTTTAGGGTAAATGCTCTAAAAACCCAGGGGCGGGAGCTTTGTGGTTAGACCATCAAGACTCTATGAAGGCTGGGGTGAGCAGTGGATCAAAATCCTTAACACAGGAAGAAATCTTTCTAAAATTGAGTCAATCTGAGGGAAAAATTAAGACAATTTTTGCCAAAACAGAAAGCATGATGACTGTAGTAAATAATCTAATTAATACTTGAAAATTGCTAAAGGATGAACATCAACAAGATGGCAGACTAGGTCCTTCCAACATTCATCTCCCTCCTCACAGAAATATCCACGTGAACATTTATTCACTTGTGAATATACCTTCGCAAGAACTAAGGAAACCAAGTGACAGAGTCCAGCACCTGGTGGGGAACATAAATAAGAAAAGATGAATTGAAGCAGATTCAAGAAAGACAGATACATTACACATAGCACCCCTTTTCCCAACCACAGGTAGCACAGTGTTGAAAGACAGTGTCCACATGGGGGATGGAGAAGGAAATGAGCACTGAACATTGCTTTGGACTCTAAAAACTGGCCAATTCTAGTAAAACTCAGCTCCAGGCAGGTCCCCACAGCTTCAGCAAACTCCAGGTCAATAATTATGAACTGAGTCTTTGGGCCAATCACACTACCAGGCTGATGATAGCAGTGGTTCTGGGCTTCAGGCCACCCCAGTGCCAAGACCCACCCCCACAGACTCAGACTCCAGGCCTGCTCCAGGGCCAGTTAGGCCCTGGTGGCCCAAGGCTCCAGTCTGCTCCGAGAACTTGGCTGGCCCTACAGTCCCAGGCTCAGGCCCAACCCAGCATCATGTTGACCTCCACTGCCCTAGTCATCAGATGGCACAGATGAACACAGCTGCATGTGGACACAGACTATAGAGCCACCCAGGACTATGACATCCCCTATGGCCCTAGGCCCTAGGTTCACTTCAGGTTTCAGAACTGTCGAGAGCCAGGTAGGCATCCACATAGCCTCAGGCTTCAGGACCATGCCACAGGGACCAGGCTGGCACCTGTGAACATAGGCTCCAGACCTGACCAGTGCCAAGTTGGTCTCTGCTACTCCATCCTCCAGGCCAGCCCATATGTCCTTAGGCAAATCCAAGGTCCAGGCCCTCTCCAGGCCTGACCCCATGGATCTATGTTCTAGGACCACCCCTGTGGACCCATGTTCCAGTTCCGTCCCTGCAACCCTAGGACCCAGGGCAGTCCCCACACACATAGCCTTCAGGTCAATACCTATACACACAGGCTCCAGGCAAGACCCCATGGCCCCATGCTCCAGAGCAGCCCCCATTTCTCTAGGCGCTACTAAAACATGCATGATACCAGGCTCCAGACTAGCCCTCATGAATCCAAACCCCATGATTACTCCAAAATCAGGCCAATTTTCCAGGCTCTAGGATAGTCCCTATGCCCCTAGATTCCAGTGGACCCACAGTCCAGGCCCATGCCAGTAGACCTTGGTGCCAGTTTGGTCCACATGGACCGAGGCCTTGGCAGCATTCCTGTAAATCCAGGCTCCAGACAGCCCTTGTGGACACAAGACCCATGACCCAGGCTTGCCCCATGGACTAAGGCTGTAGGCCCACTCCAGTACCAGATCAGCCCCCATGGATAAAGGGTTCAGGCACCAGGCATGCTCACATGCTGATCCAAGTACCAGGTCCCCCTGACTGAGAACTCTAGCAGCAAAGCCACTCACAGACCACATCAGATGCTCTGCCCAGAATATCTGGATGAGCTGAATGGTGAAGGGCTTTCTTGGAGAAACCCAGTTTGCAATGAGTGAATTCCATAGTTTTCCATATATGCAGACACCAATGCAAAGCCACAAGGATCATGGACAATCAGGAAAACATGGTACCACTAAATGAACACAATGAAGCACCAACAACCAACCCTAAAGAAATATGTATTTTTTTGGCAAATAATTCAAAATAATTGTTTTAAAGAACAGCAGGAAACTTCCAGAAAATGTAGAGAAACAATTCACCCAAAGTAGGAAAACAATGTATTGCCAAAATGAGTAATTTAACAGAAAGATTGAAATTATAAAAAATATTATACAAAAATTGGGGGACAGAAAAATGAATGAAATTAAAAATACAATAGAGCACACAGACAGCAGAAAAGATCAAGAAAAAGAATCTGTGGATTCAGACAGGTTACTTGAAAATATGCAGTCAGAGTAAAAAGAAAAAGGAATTGAGAAGGTGTATGGGATTTATAAGACAGCATCAAAACAACTTTTTCAAGTTATACCAAATCAAAAAGTAGAAGAGACATATGAAAAGAAAGTTTTTTCAATAATGGCAGAAAACTTTCCAAATCTAGGGAATGACATAAATATATAGGTAAAGTCAAATCTCTCCAACCATATTCAATCAGAGCAAGAATACACCAAGACATATTATAATCAAACTGTCAAAAATTTAAAGACAAAGAGAGGATTCTGAAAGCAGTAAAACAAAAGAAACAATCACATATAAGAAAGTTTTAATAAGGCTATCAGTGGATTTCTCAACAGAAATTTTACAGGCTGGGTAAGAGTGGTATGATATATTCAAAGCACTGAGGGGAGAAAAAAACAAACAAAATAACTGGCAACTAAAAATATTATACTCAGCAATGTCATCCTTCAGAAATGAGATATAAAGCCTTTCCATGTAAACAAAACTGAGAAAGTTCATCACAACAAGGCCTGTCTTACAAAAAAAAATATTAAAGGGAATCCTTCAAGGTAAAAGACAATGATGCTAATTTGTAACACAAAAACCTATGAAAATATGAAACTCAGTGAAAGTAAACACTTTAGAATACTTTACGACTGTAATCATGGTGTGTTAATCACATAGCTTCAGCATGAAGTTTAAGAAACAAAGCTATTACAATAATAATGCCTAAAAAATTTGTTAAGGGATATACAAAATAAAATGTAAGGAGAAGATGGAATAAAATTGTAGTGGGCTTTTGTGTCATCAAGGAAAATTATTAGTTTAAAATAGCCTGCTATAAGATTCTTTATTTTGTGGTAACCACAAAATAAAAACCTGTAGTAGATGCACAAAAGACAGAAAGTAAGGAATCAAAACATACTACTAGAGAAAATAACCCAATCACAAAGGAAGACAATAAAAGAGGAAAAAATAATCAAAAGAACTACAATACAACTAGAAAACAACAAAATGGCAGTAGTAACTCCTTACTTTTCAATAACTGTTAAGTTGGAGCAAAAGTAATTGTGGATTTTGCAATTGAAAGTAAGGGCAAAAACCTAATACCTTGAATGTAAATTGATTAAATTCTTCAATCAAGACTAAATGGTATAGAAAAACCAAGACTCTATATGCTGCCTTCAAGAGACTCACTTCATGTTTAACGACACATACAGAGTGAAAGTGAAGGAATGAAAGAAAAGTGGGAATGGATACAGCAAACCACCATGGCATATGTATATCTATGTAACAATCCTACATGATCTGCAAATGTACCCCAGAACTTAAAGTATAATAAAAATAAACAAATAAAAATAAAACATAAAAAAAATTACTCAAAAAAAAGAAAATATTCCGTGAAAATAGAAACTGAAAGAGAGCAAGAGTAGCTATTTTTATATCAAAGAGACTTTTTAGTCTAAAACTATAAAATGAAACAAAGTCAATCTATAATAATAAAGTGGTCATTTCATCAAGAGAACAATTATAAATATATATGCACCCAAAGCAGAGAATATATATATATATATATATATATATATATATATATGGCAAATAATAATAGAACTGAAGGGAGAGATAGACTATAATACAATAATAGTCGGAGACTTTAGTACCACACTTACAGATTACATGTTAGGCCACAAAACAAGTCTTAACAAATGTAAGAAGATGGAAAATCATACATATCAGGTATCTTTTCTGACCACAATGATATAAAACTAAAATCAGAGGAAAGGCTGAAAAATTCAGTGTCTGGTGAGGATTTATTTCCTGGTTCATAAACAGCTATCTTTCCACTCTGTCCTCATATGAGAGAAAGGCAAGGGAGCTCTCTAGGATCTCTTATTAGGCACAAATTCCATTCAAGAGAGCTTTTCCTTCATGACTTAATCACCTTTTAAAGGCACCATCTCCTAATACCATCACCTTGGGAGTTATGATTTCAACATATAGAAATTTTGGAGAAGCACAAAAATTCAGACTACAGCAAGAGGAGATGGTAGGTATGTGCAATGCCTTGAAAGGTGTGTTTTCCAAGAAATTCGTATGTCAAATCACAGTCACTAAGGTGATGATAAGAAGTAAGGTCTTTGGGAGATGATTAGGTCATCAAGGTGGAGTCCTCATGAATGGGATTAGTGATCTTATTAAAGATGCCCCAGAGTGCTGTCTTGTCCCTGCCACCATGTGAGGACATAGCTGGAGGGTGTCATCTGTGACCAAGAGAGCCAACTCTCACCAGATACTGAATCTACTAGAGCCTTGATCTTGGATTTTTCAACCTCCAGACAATGAGAAATAAATTTCTGTTGTTTATAGGCCATTCGGTTTATAGTATTTTGTTATAGCAGCCCAAATAATTTAAGACAATATATAAATTTTGGATTTGTATTTTAGACATTTAACACCAGAAACTGGATGAGATCAGCAAAAAAAACAAGTGGGGGAGTGTACAGAGAGAAGAAGATATACCAAATAGCTGAGCTACTGGGTGTTTCTACCTCTGAAAAACTGGGAGAAGAGGAGAAACCAACAAAAAAGATCAAAAAGAAGCATGTAGTAAGATAAAGAGGAAAGCAAGAGAGGGTGGTGTCCTGGAAGCTACAGAAATAAAATTTCAAGGTGATTAATCTGAAGTCTCTGATCACTTTAATTTTCTCACTGTAAAAGAAAGCAAGATAATCAGATGAGAAAAAAGGGAAGTAAAATGTGAATTATATCCCCTCCAAACTCATACATTTAAGCCCTAACCCCTAGTAGCTCAGAATGGGACTGTACTTGGATGTAAGGTCTTTAAAGATCTAACTATATTAAAGTAAGTTATTAGGGTGGAGCCAAATCCAATATGACTGGTGTCCTTATGAGAAGAGGAGATTAAGTCACAGACATACACTAAGAGATGACAATATGAACATATGGGGAGAGACAACTATCTACAACCCAAGGAGAGAAGCCTCAGAGGAAAATTTTCCTGCTGACTCCTTGATCTCAGACCTCTAGCCCCCAGAATTATGAGAAACACATTTCTGTTGCTTAAGGCACCCAGTCCATGATAATTTGTTATGGCAGCCTTAACATATATAGATGTTTGTTGTTTGAGAAGCACGGAGAAGGAATACATTTCTTGCCTAGGTAGTAAAAGGAAAACAAATGGACTAAAGACGAGAAGTATGATTTTCAGGCGGCATTAAGGACCCTCACAAGTTCATTGAATTTAAAGAGACCAACTGGTGAGACTGCAAATTATTCTGTAGCCCCATTCAACTTCAAAAGGTAATAATTTAGGATAGCTGGAGAATTAGACTTAAAATAAGGATATTCACTTTGCCAAGAAAGTTTAACAAGGAAAAAACAAAACACAGGACCTATGAAGTTGATACATGCATAGGAGTATTTATTATGCCTAATTGTGGACTTTAAATTGGGAAAGGTAGGAGTAGTGGCATTATGCAGGTAAAAGATGGAATGAAGGAAGGATCAAATAATTTGAAAATAGGAACTGGGTTCTAGAGAGAAGAATCTGGAAAGACAGGAAGGTGGTTAGACAGTGGTTTACATGAAACTCATTGTCTAGCAGTTGCCAATAATAAGATCTAGAGTACTTGTTACTAAACGTGTTTGTGTAACACCTGAAGAACTTTTAAAATAAGGATTGCTGAGCTCCATGCCCAGAATTTCTCACTGAATGTGTTCTGACTCAAGAGGTCCAAGATTTTGGATTTCTATGAAAGATGAATTTCTTGGATGATGCTAAAGGTACACACACTTTGAGGACTCCTGATCTAAAGGATAAACATAGGATGTGCATCTGAGGTAGAAATGATGTAAATATCATTGAGTTGAAGAAATCAATGAACTAACAAACCACGGTGTTGGAGAAATTTATTGAAATGAATTGAAACAACAGTAGTATTAGAGAGTCAAGAACTAATATTCTCAAGAAATAATGTATTGTGACACAGGATTAGAGGTGTATGTGTGTGTATCTAGAGAACTGTAGATAACATTTTAGATGTAAAAGTTGTGCTGTGTCAGTATAAAATAATTATTAAATACATTTTCAAGTTAAAAAAAATCCAGTGCAAAACAATGTGTAAAATTGCTGTAGGGTGAATTTTACATCTTCCCAAAATTCATATGTTATTGCTATAATCCTCAATGTGATGATATTTGGAGGTGGAACCTTTAGAGGATAATTAGTCCATGAAGGTGGGGGAGCCTTCATGAATGGAATTAGTGCCTTTCTAAGCAGATATATGAGAGAGATCATCTCTCTCCACCCTATGAAGATATAGCAAGAAGTTGTCTGTTTGCAAACCAATAAATGAGTTCTCACAAGGAGCCAAACTGGCCACTGACCGTCACTGGTTCATGGCCTGTTAGGAGCCAGGCCACACAGCAGAAAGTGAGCAGCAAGCAAGAGAACATTACTGCCTGAGCTCTGCCTACTGTCAGATCAGCAACAGCATTAGATTCTTACAGGTGTGCAAACCTATTGTGAACTGTGCATGAGAGGGATCTAGGTTGTGTGCTCCTTATGACAAATCAATCCAATGCCTGATGATCTCAAGTGGAACAGTTTCATCCTGAAATGATCTCTGCTGTCTCCCCACCCATTCCCGCCAGTTGGTGGAAAAAATGTCTTTCATGAAACTGGTCTCCGGTTCCAAGAACTTGGGGAGAGCTGGTATTGAATATGATTAAAATGGTGTAGATTATGATGTCAAAAATATTATGGGGTTTCTACAAAACAGCTCCTCACTCTTCTCCCACACACACAAATACACATACACACAAACACACACACCAGAGATTTTCACAGAATCTCAGCTTATGGAGATATTCTTGAAGTCATCCGGTTTAGTTTTCTGTATCACAGGACTTTGTAAAGACTTTTTAAGGACAGTTGCATGTTCACAGCACAGTTGAGAAGAAGATGCAAATATTTTCCTGCCCACAAATGAATAGACCCCCCATAATCAACATCCTTCATTGGAGTGGTACATTTGTTGAAAGTGATAAACTTATGCTGACATATTATTATCATTCAAACTTTGTAGTTCATATGAGAGTTTACTCTTGGTGTCGTACATTTTATGGGTTTTGACAATATAACAACATGTAGCTACCATTATAGTATCAACCAGGCTATTTTCACTGCCCAAAAATCTGTGCTGTCTATTCATCCCTCCCTCCCCACAACCCATACAACCATTGAGTTTTTTTTTTAAACTATCTCCATAGTTTGCCTTTTCCAGAATGTCACATGGTTGGAATTACACAGTCTGTAATTGGCTTCTTACAGGTTGGCTTCTTACAGGTTGGCCTTTACAGACTGGCTTCTTTCACTTAGTAAAATGCATTTAAATTTCATGTCTTTTCATGTCTTCATAGCTCATCTATTTTCATCAAAGCGTTTTCAAACTACATTCTGTGTTGCCTTAGGGTCTACTTGAGTTTTTAGAAGGTAGCCATGTGGATGAACTCAGCTCACACTGTAACTAGAGCTGCCCTGTTTTATAAAATGAGTCTTCACTGTAAGATTTTGTCTAAAGAAATGATTCGTAAAAAAAGTTTGAAGGACAAGGGTGTGAGAATCTTCTCTTTAACATACTGATAAGAAATATCCCAGCTTCTGCAGAAGGACCTTAAATACTAAGGAATTCACCACCTCATTACGTGCTTGGATAGCTACAACTTTTAGAAAGTTTTATGATAAGCCAAAATTGTCCTCCCTATAACTTTGATCAATTGGTTCACATTCTTGCTTTGGGCTATTTAATTGCTTGTAGAGATTTTAGTTGCTTCCCTGAAGGCAGAAGAGACTTAATGTTTTGTAACTACTATTGATCTTTCATCAGCTTTGGCCTGTAGCTGGGCGGCTAGATAATTTATTTCTCTTTGAGGTTCTCTGATACTATTTCTGGGCTACAGTTTCTGTTTCATTTCTTGAAGCTTTCATTTCTGTATGTGAAGAAATTTGAACACATTTGTGTGTGTGTGTGTGTGTGTGTGTGTGTGTGTGCCTATGAGCTACACTTTTAACACAGGTACCAAATGGCTCATAATTATTAAGCAGGTGAGAGGACACAGATACGTATTTATAGCTTAGAGGTCATTTAAATATTATGAAAATATTTATAACAGTAATGTCAAATTAAGTAATGAAACAAGCTACCAAGAAAGGTTGCACAATCACTGTCACTAGAGGTACTCAAGGCATAAATGGCCACCTGTTTGGAAATGATGGTTTAGAGCTAATTATGCGTTCTGGCCATCATTTGTGGTATATATATAGGCTACTCTCTTCACATTACTTGAAATTTTAATAATTCTAAAAGGCTCAATGTAAGCATGTTTATATAAACACATGCTTATTCCATCAATAGTACTTATTAAAAATTGTTATAAAATGCTTAGAATTTTCACTTCTAGACTTAGTCCTCAGGAAATAATCTAAAAAGCCAAAAAAGAGACAAAAATATTCACTATAGCATTATTTACAGGAGTATATAACTTAAACAACTTAAATATCAAAACACAGTAAAATGGTGAAATAAAAATGGTACATCTGTGCAAAAATTTGAGTAACCCTTTAAGTTGTACTCAATAGTTTGTATTAACACAGGAATATCTTACTATTATTATATTAAGTGGAAAACCAAGGTTTTAAGTTGCACTCAAAATATGATTGTAACTATGGGGAAACTGCATAGAAAAATACGGTGGAGCAATTCCAGTAAACTGGAGGAATAATTTAATGCAAACAAACTCCTTCACTACAAACACTTAGGAAGGCAGGATAAAAACATATTAAAAACAAAGATAAATAATTTATATTGCCAGGTGCATTGGCTCACGCCTGTAATCCCAGCACTTGGGGAGGCTGATGGGGGTGGATCACCTGAGGTCAGGAGTTCGAGACCAGCCTGACAAACATGAAGAAACCCCATCTCTGCAAAAAATTCAAAATTAGCTGGGTGTGGTGGCACATGCCTGTAATTCCAGCTGCTCAGGAGGCTGAGGCAGGAGAATCACGTGAACCTGGGAGGCGGAGGTTGTAGTGAGCCGAGATCGTGCCATTGCACTCCAGCCTGGGCAACAAGACCAAAACTTCATATCAAATAAATAAATAAGTAATGATAATTTAAATTAAAAGTAAAATTTAACAAAAAGACAAAAGTTCCAATGCTAAAATGAAAAATAAACTCAAAGCCAAAGTAATCAATTCTAGCTGATGTTGATGGACCCAGAACAGTGCCACTGGATGTAGGCCTTGGGAATTATAGACTAAGTCTTTAATGCTTATAAAGCGATGACAGATTCACAGGAACCTAACTGAAGGTCTGTTCAAACCATGGAGATGAAACTATGGTTCTTCATAAAGCTAGTACTCTTAAAACAAAGAAAAGAAAAAATCTCACATTGATGATTTTTAACAAAAAATACTTGTAACAGTCTCAAAGAAACAGAAAGAAACGTGCTAACTGCTCTGGGCTTCCGGTGGATAAAGGGAGATGAGGAGTATTTTCCTATGTTTATATGAAGAATCAATGTGTATATTACCAGGAAAGTATGGAACTTCTAAGACCGAAGATACACCTGAGGATTCAGCAGAGTGAAATAACATAAGGTGAGGTAGGTATTCCTTTTTACTTAACGGTATATACAACTTAGAGTAAACAACCACAGCTGAAGTAGAGTCCACAGTGAAAAGTACAAAGAGGCCTGGGTATAGTGGCTAACCCCTGTAATCCCAGCACTCTGGGAGGCCAAGGTGGGCGAACAACGAGGTCAAGAGATCGAGACCATCCTGGCCAACATAGCGAAAACCCATCTCTACTAAAAGTACAAAAAAATTAGCTGGACATGGTGGTGCATACCTGTAGTCCCAGCTATTCATGAGGCTGAGGGATGAGAATTCCTTGAACCCAGGAGGCAGAGATTGCAATGAGCTGAGATCATGCCACTGCACTACAGCCTGGCAACAGAGACAGACTCTGTCTTTCACACACACAAAAAAATCTATAAAGGAAACTCAACAAATACTGAATGACAATGGCACTCAAAGTACAAACAACAACAACTTGAAACAATAAAAGTAGTATGTTTAAAATTACTGACATGATTAAAATAGGTATGAAATCCATAAGAAAATAAAACAAAGCTCATTTAAAAACTGGGCAGATTTGGAAGGTACAAATAGAAATTTTAGAAAGACATATAAAATAAAATAATTAAAGAAAACATTAAAGACAATTTGTGGGCAGTTTGGCTGATATGAGAATATCATCCAGCACACAGTTCAGGAGGATAAGATGGAAAATATAAAATGAAGGTTAATGGGCATGGAGCATCAAATAATCTTGGAAAAAGAGAAAAACAAAAACAGGAGGACTCATACTTCCTGATTTCAAAGCTTACTACAAAGTTGAGGTAATCAAAACAATGCAGTAGTGACATAAAAACTGGCATACAGACCAATGGAATGGAAAAGAGAATCCAGAAATAAACCTTTATATATATGATCAAATGATTTCTGACAGGGGTGCCAACACGATTCAATGGGAAAAAGGCAATCTCTTCAACAAATGGTGCTGCAAAACACAATGTCCACATGCAAAAACATGGTGTTGGACCCTCACTTTTACGACATACAAAAACTAACTTAAAAAGGATTTGAAACTTAAAAGTAAGACTTAAAAATATTTAAATTCTTAGAAGAAAACATAGGGCAGAACTTTTATGACATTGGACATGACAATGATTTCTTAGAAATGTCACCAAAGATACAGGCAACAAAAAAAATGGACAAATTTGACTTTGTGAAAATTTTTAAATTGTATGCATCTGTGATTACACTATCAACAGAGTAAAAAGGCAACCCACACAGTGACAGAAAATATTTGTAAATCATATATATATATTAAGGGATTAATATCTAGGATATATAGAGAACTCCTAAACCCCAACATCAATGGAAAAACTACCCAATTCAAAAATTAGCAAAGGACTTGAACAGACAATTTCTCCAAAGAAGATACACAAATGGCCAATAAACACATGGAAAATGATGACATCACTCATTATTATGAAAATGCAATTCAAAATTACAATGAGATAATATCGAATACTCATGAGGAAGGCTACTAAAAAAAAACCCGGAATATTCAATTGTTGATTAAAATGTGTAGACACTGGCTCCCTGTGCACTGGTGGTGGAAATGTAAAATAATATATAGCCACTATAAGTAACAGTATAATTGTTTCTTAAAAAGTTTAAAATAGAATGACTATATGATCTGCCAATTCTACTTTTGTGTGTATACTCAAAAGAATTAAAAGCAGAGTCTCAAAAAGACATGTGTATGCCCATGTTCTTAGCAGCATTATTCACAATTACCAAAACACAGAAGCAAGCAAAGTATCCATCAATAGATCAATAGACAAGCAAAATGTGGATACAATGGAATACCATTCAGCACTAAAAAGGAAGAAACTTCTGACATATGCTACAATATAGATGAATTTTGAGGACATTTTGCTATATGAAATAAGCCAGTCACAAATATACAAATATTGCATTATTCCCCTTACACAGAGTACTTAGAATAGTCAAAATCATAGTAACAGAAAAGAGAATGGTAGTTGCCAGGGGCTGGGGAGAGGAAAGAATGAGATTTAGGATCTAGAGTTTCACTTGTGTAAGAAGAGTCCTGAACATGGATGGTAGTGATGATTGCACAAGAATACAAGTGACTTACAACCACTGAAACTGTACAGTTAAAAAATGTTGGAGAGTAAATATATATGTATTTTACCACAATAGAAAAAATTGATCACAATGATTAATGTGTTCAAAATTTTACAGTTTCCAGTGGAATTTAAGACACGTTAGTTTAAAAAAAATGGGGGGGAATATCAATAAAATATCATTGTAGGACAAATAATATGAGAGAAAAATCTCTTCTGGGGGCCTCAGCCTCTCCCATTTACTTCTTCATTTCACATGTAAAATCATGTTTATTAACAAGTGTGTTATGTATTCAGTAGGAAAATGCATTTGCAAAAGGAACATTGTTATTGATCACAACGTTGGCATGCTTTATTAAGTGATTAAAGAGTGGAATTAATGTATCATTCAGAAATTAGGTTCCTGGAAGGAGCAGCAATAATGGAAACTCTTCACTGTGAAGCAAACAAAAGATAGCAGAACAATATTTAATTTTCAATTTGCAACCCATCAGATGCAGAAGATGAAATATGTGTCAGTTCAGCCAGCAGAGTAGTATTTCAGACTTCAGTCTCCCTTGTGCTGATCTTGCCTGCATCTGCTTTGTGGATCTCTCTTCTCAACTGGTTTGAGAATATTCAGGAAGATGCAATCTGTTGAAATCTTCTGCCTTGGCTCTCTAATTCCAAAAGCCTGCTCTATTTCTGCTAAGATTTATTTGGTGAGATTCACATCACATGAGTGTCTTCTAATTTCCCACTTGATTAGACCAAGCCTTGTGGGAGGAAGCAATAGTATTTCCTTTTAAGGAGACATTAAAGGCTTAATATTTGTTCCATGTAATTCTCTTTCATCTTATAACTGTTGAATTTCTGCTTCATTTCTAAAACTATGTGACATCTGTTCTTTGGTATACACGAAATCTTCATTTTGGTCTTATATTTGGACACATTTTGTGACTGTCACTTGTGTTTTAATAAAAGCAAATCTGTTCTGAAGGTCACTTCCAGGGTTTTAGACGCATGCATAAAATCAGGCTTATTACCTTGAAATGCAAATTTTCTATACCTTTACTAATTTCATCCATTATTTTGATTAGTTACCACAAATAGCTATTCTCAATAAAATATTTGGTTAAGTCAAATTTTATAAAATATGAATCTTGATCTAATGTACATATACTAAAATTTATACCACATGAAAAGCAGTTACAATCTTTTCAAGCATACAAGAATCATTTCCAAAATTTCAGCATGAACTATGCAACAAAGATAGCCTTAATAATACTGAAGCATAACTAGCTCACAAAATAGGTTATTTGATGTTAATGTTATTCATCAGAAATTAACAACAAAAAATTGAAGGAGAATACCTTAACCAAAAACAACCTTAGAAATTAAACAATTTTAAATGTTTAATGTGTTAAAGAAGAATTCACTATTAAAATGATGTATTTAAAACAACAAAAACGCTTTGCATCCAGTAATTATTTGAATTTATAGAGAAATTTATTGCCTGACAAACATATACATAATGATTGTCTAATCAATAAATGATACTGTACTATAGTCAAGATATATGCTTAAATATAGGTCTCTACCTCACAACAAAGAAAACAATAAATTCAAGATTCACTAATCAGTTAATTTGAAAAAAGAAGCATGAATTTTAAACTCTCAGAAAACAATACTGTAGAATATCTTTAAGTAATGGGACAGAAATGAATTTCTCAAAGAAGATAAAAATAAATTAAAATGTGTATATATTAGGCTATACTGTTATTAATGTACCCCATGTGCCAATTTTTAAACATCAACAGCAGACAGAGATGATATTTGCAATGAATACCTTTTTCAAAATTAACTGATTTGTATATATGTTTCAATCACTGTGAAAATCAAGGAATGTTGGAGAAAAAAATTGCAAAAGTATGGACAAAGAGGTCAAAAAAGAAGCAGGAAAAGTGGCATTATATTTACAAAGAGATATTTATCTTGCTAGTAATCTTAGACAGGCAAATTAAAACAAGAATGAGATATTGTATCACTGCACATAGCCAAAAATAAATAAATAAACTGAAAATACCACCTTCTGTCAAGATTATGGAGAAATGCACATTATCTTACACAGCAGGAATAATATATTTTATAACTGTTATTAAGAACAATTCAGAATATTCAAGTTGAAAATAGTCTCTTTGCGCATGTCTGCACGATGATATCCATTAAAGAATTTGTGTAATATCAAAAGAGTAAAAGAAATGATCTAAGGATTCCTCAGTAGGAGAATGGATCATTGTGGAATATTAATATAATGGAATACTTTAGATCAGTTAAAAATGATTGAGTTGTATTAACCTGATTAAATATATGAATATAGAAAATGATGTTGAGTCAAAAAAATATGCAGAAACATAGTTGCAATGCATCATTTATATAATGTGTAAATACACACAAAACAGAATTCTACATTGTTTGCTCTTGGATAGATAAATCAGTGATAAAATTATATGCACAAACCTCAAGGTAGTATCTGTATGTATGTCAGAGTGAATAATGTGACTGTGTGCAGTGAAGGTTTCAATTATATTCAAAATCCTGAAATTTTTTTAAAAAAGGATCTGAATCAAGTATGGTAAAAAGTATACCTTTGGTAAATCAGAGTTGTCAATACTAGAGTTGTGTTGTGCTATTATATATGTTTGTTCATTAGAAATAGTTTACAATTGCCAGGCACGGTGGCTCATGTCCGCAATCCCAACACTTTAGGACGCAAAGGTGGGTGGATCATCTGAGGTTGGGAGTTCAAGACCAGCCTGACCAACATGAAGAAACACCGTCTGTACTAAAAATACAAAATTAGTCAGGTGTGGTGGTGCATGCCTGTAATTCCAGCTACTTGGAAGGCTGAGGCAGGAGAAGCGCTTGAACACAGGAGGCGGAAGTTGCCGTGAGCCAAGATGGCGCCATTGCATTCCAGCCTGGGCAACAAGAGCAAAATTCCATCTCAAAAAGAAAAAAGAAAGAAATAGCCCACAATTAAAAAAAAAAAAAACTATTTTAAAAATAAAATAAAAGTTTCATTTGGTAAAAGGAAGCACATCAAAATGGTTTTAGTGCTCATTTTTAGGGAAGTAATCACCGATTCGAATTTTTCTTGAAAGTTTTACTTGTATTATTAGAACAAAATTCATTTCATTTAAAAAGAAAACATCCGTAGGGCTCTTTTCTTAAGATTTCTCCTAAAACTAAGCCGCCATCACATTGAAGGTGATGCAGCTTGAGAGGGTATCATTTCTTTGAAAAGTTAACTGAAGTATTTTTTGGATTTCTTTCAATCCCATTGTGAGAGCTGCCTCCACTGTGCTAAATGTTGACATGGATGCTAAGGCTGATTATCATCAGAATCACTGGGGCAGAATTAGTTCTTCACACTGAAATTTAGGTCCCTGAAGAGTAAAAGTACTCCAAAAAATGTAAATTTAAATTCAGTGTGCATTTTTCTCTTTTCATTTCTGAAGACTAGTAGGAACATATAATTTAGGCAGTTAGGTTTGCTAAAATCAGATCAATGTCTCCTGCCTGGTTTTGACTGATACTTGTTTGCCTGGAGTTACAGGGAAGACTTTTATAAGTGTTCTTCATGATATCAGGCTCATGATAACATAAAAAAAATTCTGATTTTTTTAATGTTAAAACTTTCATACTAAATAAAATACCAAACTCAACCTGTCAAAGAGGGGTAGACTTTTGATCAGCAGAAAGTATAGCAGTGCATCCATATCTTCTTTAGCACCCAGTCATGCTTATTTGACACAATTTACACCTAAATTAGTTATACTTTTAGGAATTTTTTGTACAAGTCATATCAAAAAATAACATTTGCTCCATAGACACTGAATATAACACTGGATGATTATTGATTTTTTTCAAGGTCTTTTTTGACGCTTTTAAGAACTGTCACCCTCAGCATCTCATCTCCAAGACTGAGAAAATGCAATTTTATCATGTGCAATGGGCTTAGGCAGCAAGCAAGCCTTTATACTGATTGCATATTTTCAAGATTCCTTGGGGTTAATTAAAAATGATGAGTGTAACATTATGCAGAGAATTCTAAGCTTGCTTTCCTGGAATGGAGGAGAAATAAACAATGAATTTCTCCAGTTTTATCAAATACTTTACACAAATCTTAGAATGAATACTGTGAGACCAACTGTTTCTAGAAGAAAATAGTGTTATGAAATTTTACTTTTCTGAAAATCTTTGGATTTTATTGCTTCCTTCATAAAGTGCACACGCAAATACACACACACACACGCACAAACACACACACACACAGAGTCTGAATTAGATATTCTATTGACATGTTTTAGAAGGAAAGAAGATTAAGCTAAGTGTTTGAGATTCAAACCGACTGTTCCATGGTTTCTAATCATTGCAAATATGATGTTTTAAATCATTAAACCGTTCCTTCTAGCTTACCATGAGAATATATTTCCATATAGTTTGCTGTGATATATTGAGAGACATAAGAATTAGAATTCATTTGCCATTTAATTTTTTTTTTACCAAAGTGACTTTAAAAGGTCATCTAATGCCCACATTTCTATTTCTACAATATTTTCACTTCATCTATCAGAAATCTTTGTGTCAAGGTAATTTATTTGACTAGACTCTTATGATTTTAGCATCACAGTTATATTTACTTGAATAAATCCAGAGTTTCATCCGATTCTAACCAACAAAATGAGAGAAACAGAAATGGTAATGTTGAACAACTCTAATTCATCATAAAGTTGTGGTATTTTTTCTTACACTAAACAGCACAAGAAGATTAAAGGTGTTCATTTTTAATTTTCATTCTAACCTACTCAAACTTCAAGTTATTGAGAAATTCTGATCTAAAATGAATTTTCTTACATGAAAATTTGTTTTACATTGGATTTCTGATTTAAATAAAAGAATTTCTGATCTAAAATTTTTTTACATTTATTGAATTTATTGAATTTTATTGAATTTTCTGATAGCATATAATTTGTTCTCTGCTTCCCTGTCAAGTCTGTACTCCTCAACCTCTGAGGCTTTGGGTTAGAAAAGTATGTTTTAAAAATAGAAGGAACCAAAATAAAAGTAAAATTCTGTAAAAAATCTGAGGTTCAAAAACTCCAGGAGAGTCTGGAAAAATTTCTAAAACAAGGTAAGAAGCAGGAGTTCTGAAATAGAATCTGGTCAGATTTGAGAGCCGAGTCTGCTTTCTGAGCCTTAGAGGACTTGTAACTAAATGGATTTCAGAGCAAAAGGTAGAAGGAATGCAATGCTGTATTTCCTTCATACCCCTAGAACTTCAAGTGTACCTGATACGGGAAAAATTCTCAGTAAATATTTGTTGAAATAGAAAAGAATGAGTAAATGGGCAAATGAAAACTAAAGCAAACTCTAAGTAATTTAAAAGATTCCTCTAAATCCTAAAACCATCTCACAATACTCCTCCTTTCCTTTTAGTACAGATTTCCTTATGCAAGGTCTAATGCAGTGGCATGGTAAGAGCTGAAGCAAGAGAACACTTCACCTAGCTTGTAACCAAAGAGCCTATTTAAGCTTTTAGTATGTGTATGTGCTTCCAAGTTTGGTACATTCTGATTCCCAGGCCTACTATGCAGCAATTCTGATTCAGTGATTTAGGAAAAGAACATAGAAATCTACATTTTAAAATAATACCTCAAGCAATTTGAATTCAGTTAGTCTCAGAATCACATTTTGAAAAGCAATGAAATGGATTCTCAACATATGTTGAATGAATGAATGAAACTTGATGAATGCCAGCCCTGGTTAGACTCCACTGCTTTGGCTTTATTGGGTAGGCCAGTCCTTTCAATGGAAGATTAAATAACAACTTATTAAATGCTTACTAGTGTCATCCTCAATTGTTTGCCCTGGAAAATAATTCATGCAAATCTCTAATGACCACCAGTTTTATAATCATCTCCCCTCAATACTAAAAATAGCTGTGCCCTCCACAGCTCTGCTAAATACCTGCCTAGCAGAAATAACTAAAAAGTAATGTGAGGACATCACAACAGGCCCCAATGAGATGCTGAACCATGTCTTCACCTCATCTCCCCATGAAATAAAAAACAAACATGAAACAAAACATAAAACAAGATGAAAAACATCACTTATTTTCCCCAAAATAAAGCAAAATTTACCATAGGTGAAATTTAGTAAATCTAATAATCTTACTAATAATTGAACTGGTCTGAGCACCTAAATACTGGTGGCTACTATTGGTGCTAACAGTCTTCTTTCCCCACTAATGAAGGCCCATCATCCTCATCTTTAGCAAGAATGTTCAGGTGGAAATTATTGATAGGAAAGTTTTTTTCACATCAATTGTATTCTAAAAAGAAATAGAAACTGGATTCTCATCATACTGTTTTAAACCAGCCAATTTATATCAGAGTCCTCCAGGTATGTATTACATGGAT
This sequence comes from Cacajao melanocephalus, assembly GCA_963573385.1. Taxonomy (NCBI): domain Eukaryota; kingdom Metazoa; phylum Chordata; class Mammalia; order Primates; family Pitheciidae; genus Cacajao; species Cacajao melanocephalus. The sequence goes on from CAUYLG010022940.1 coordinate 50,721, forward strand.
ATTTCCAAGGGCAAAGAAGGCATGTGTCACCTCTCAATATGCAGGCAATTGCACATGAAATACGTCTGTGGCTTGTTGCTGAAAAGTCACACCTCTGATCCACAAATCGGCTTAATTTAACCATTTTTCAACATGTTAATACATTTTCCTGTTTTAAATTCCTGCTTAGTGGAAAGTTTCCCCATTGAGCGTCTGATTTAATTTTGTCTGCTTGGATGCCCTTTAGGTAAAGGACACCATTCAATATCAGAATTAGAAGCATTCTATTCATTTTTCCCCCTGCAGCCAGGGAAAGAGAAAGGAGAGCACAAAGAGGCAAAGACTCAAACAACTCTAGATGCAGCAATTCTCCAGCCGCTGAGCAATGAGGTTTCACATGCTGCTGGAGGACCCATTCATCTTAATCCATCTGGAAAGAGGGCTATGCGCAATATTTCACTATCTAAGTACTTTCTGACAAATCTATTAATTATGCACTCAAACAAATTATTTGCTGCCTGTGGAGAATTGCTACTGGATTTTCTCTTATGCTAGAATCCATGTTCTTTTTTCTGCTTTTAACTCACTGCCGTCATTGGCACAGTCATGTTAGTCCCTATTCTCAATCGTCATCATTTTAAATTTAGATGTGGTCACTTCTATAGAGAAATAAGTAAGATAACATGACATCTAACAGCCAAAAGTAAGGTAACTTTCCAACTACTTTCTTATACCTTTCGACTTCTGTCTCTCTTCAGAAAAGTGTATGGAAGTTGTCTTTTCTTCATGTTAAAGCAAGAGATGAGATAGTTCAATGGCTTACTGATGCTTCCCTCATACCCACGACTGCTTTCTCTCAGTTCTAAAGACAAGTCCTCCTCCAGCATTCATGAATAGTAGCTTTATGAAACATACATGATGTTTGGAATAAAAAAAGAGAGTTGTAGTTTATTCTCACTAATTTCATTAATGTTGCCAAGTTCTACAATGTCATTGAAAGAGATCAAATTATTTTCTTTCTAAATAACTTATTTTCTAGCTTTAGAGATACTACATAAAATTACAGAAAAATATTTAAAACAATTAAAAGGAATACAAATTAAAATCACCCATAATACCACCAACTGTTTTGTATGAATGTCTTTCTACTCTTTATTTATATAGTAAAAATGTGTGTGCTATCTATTTTTTAAAGTGTACATAATTTTCTGTAATATTTTATGTGTTATTTCATACATATTTTTCACATTACTAGGATTTTTATATTGTTAGGGAAGCACAATTAAAAACAAAATGTTCTTCCAACCTAGAAAAACTCTTCACAAAGGTAGAAGAGAAAGAAAACAATTTTGTTTTTGAATAAGCATTAAATCAAAATCTGATGTATATCATAGGCAATCTGCTAAGAGATTGCAAAAACAGGAAAAAAAATCTCACCTTTTTAAGTAGCCCAGATACAATTCGTTACATGCATGTTTTCAAGATAAACAATAACTAGTCTTCAAGTAAGAGAACTTGACATCACCATTTGTCACACACAGTTCATCTTAAATTCACCTGCAACTTGCGGCAAGGTGCCTACCAAAATTAGACTTCCACTCTTACCCAGAAATTGGCAGGTAGGGGTACTAACTCCCTTAATGTTTATATTCTGAAAAGATGGCCTTGAGATTCCTGAGAAAGACATTCCTGGGTCATAAAGCTAACAAAAGTCCTGTCTGGTTTTCAAAAGGACTTATACATGTTTCAAAGAGAGAAGAAAGTATTTGCAATTATAAGTTTTCTAAAGTAAATGCTCTAAAAATAAAAGCAGCAGAGGGAAATCAATAATTTTCAACAAGGGGCATTAAGCCCCTTGTTTTTAAATTTTTATTTCTTCTTACAACTACACATAATTTTTTAAATCTTGTAAGATTCTGTCATTAAACTGTGGGATAATTTCCCTATCTCCCATCACTGGACATTTAAAAAACTAATTCTAAATAATGTTACAATATACATTCTTATAAGACTTCCAAGCACTTTTATTTTTGCCACATAAAATGTGACAGTGTTCTCTTTGCAACAAAGAGAAAAATACCAAATATTGCCTGCAGATACGTATACATGCATACATTGGAAACAATCACAAACACATAGTGCAGCTTTGATCATTTAAAATGTATGTAACAAATATATTTAGTAACCAGCTGTATGAATTCAACAACAGATCAAATGCTTAGAAAAAGTAATCTCCAGATCTTCATCATCAAACCCTGATTTCAGAACTGAGCTCCTTAGGAGCATGCATAAACTGACCAACTGTTCATTTTATAGAGATACGAAGCACTTGTGTCCCACCTCCTGACTTTTAGAGCCATTCCTTCTATGAAAGGACAAAAAGGCTCTAGATTGGAAAGGCCTGCAGCTCCTGTAATAATAAGACATCATTTTCCAAATAGCAGTTGGGTGTCCTGGAAAAGTGAATGTGTCTCCAAGATGACAACAAAGGAAAAGATTTTCTTTTCTTATACTGGAGGAAAGAATACACTTCTTTTTGATTTTTATAATAACCTTTTGAGGTAGGTATTGCCTTTTTACACCTTAAGAAACTGAAGCACTAGGATGGAGGTGGGGGATCATAAAGCAATCAAATGGCGGATCCAGGATTTGAACTCATCAGTGTCAGATTTCAAAATCCCTGTTCTCTTTATTACAGTTGTATGCATTGTGTAGGCAATAACTATGGGCTACAGTTTCTGCTTCTCATTTTGAAATGCATTGGTGTCATATTACTTGTGGTTTCAAAAAAAGGAGGACAAGGTAGGAAATGCAAGAACTTGTAACTGAATGAGAAGATGGCAGCAGATTTGAGAAATAATTCATAGAGAATTTTCAGAACTCAGACTAAATAAATAGAGAAAGGAAGCAAGATGAAGGCATATTGAAATGCAAAATGACCAGCTTTATTTGCTAACACTTCCTTTTCTAATCTCAGAAAAAAAAAAAATAAACATCCTCCCAGCCAGGATAATTTGCTTCACAGAAAAAATCTTAATAAATCCACAATATTTTCATAGAATATTTCAGTTTGTTTTCCTGAGATTGAGCAATGATCAGATGTTTGCCTTAAAAAGTAAAATACTAAAATTTATAATCAATGATTCATTTAAATATAGTGAGAAACAACTGGTGTTTACTTCTTAAAAAGCTTTTATCTAAGTACCAAATTTTATCAACTTTGTTAGACAGAAGTCAGTCATAGCAACTACAATTTCTTTACCTTTCCCTATTTTAAAGAACATCACTTCTTTTGAGAACATAATTAACAGTCTTGCTTTCAAGAAGTCTTCTCAATACCCAAAGATTATGGTTTGTTAATATTAACAAAATCTCTCTACAAAAGATGGAAAATGTGCTATCAATACTTATTTTGCTCTTTAAAGAATTACGGTTAAAACAGTGCTCTTCAATCATAGTATAGGAATTTCAATCAAATCATGGTTGTGAGCAAAACAGTTCAGTTACTGAGAAAATAACCCCTGAATTAGCTTTCCCTAGGAAATGTAACATGGTATCCTAGCTAGTCCAGGTTTGAGACTGGATATGTCTGAAATTTGAAGTGTGGAATGGGGTGACATCATCCTTATAAGTATCTGTTTGATTTATACATATATATAATAATAAATTTACATATAAATTTAAATGTATTTACGTAAGTATATAAAACAATAAGCATATTTATTTAGTTTTAGAAAAGAATGGAGTTATGCAAAGGATCCACAGATATCAGAAAATGAGAATAACGCAAGCAATGCATGGCCTCTGTCAATCCACACTCTCACCCTCAGTTCACACTAATGGACTAGACTTGAGCCTGAAACAGAAGGAAGAGAGGTCAAAAATGAAGAGGCAAATGACCGATGACAGTCAGGATTGCCTCGGAGCACAAGGACCAAGTGAAATATGAGCTCAGCATGAGGTGGGGCTTGAGCAAGAAGGGACAGGCAGATATTCTCCTCATGTCTGGACCAAGCAGCCACAGAATTAGATCACAACCACAAAGCGTCAGCATCATGGGAGCAGTGTTCTAGTGACGCAGTAGAGCGGTGGCCCAAGCCAGATCCCTCACTGAGTCCTGGAAAAGACACAAGTGAGGGATTAATTGATCATTAGCAAAGAGGGTTTTAGAATTAGTGAAATGAAGAAATATTAATGGAATATCCTTTATATCTACTCTCAGTCAAGACTAGGCCATGAAATGTATATAACATGTTGACTTTCATCATCTTTAAACCATTGAGTTTCTTAAAACGTCTTGTGCCTGCTGCCAACAAAGTATTTCAGACTATGAAAAGTTTCCAAAAGAAGACACATATATCCGTGTCCACATACTGCACATCATCTTCACTGTGGAAAGCAATCATAAGAAGCCTGAAACAAAATGTGTATCATTTCAATGCACTGTTTAACTTGCCATCCTTGTCAGAATTTTCTCAGGAAAACTGAGAGAGACCTCATACTGAGGGAAGAACAGCAACAAGATTAATTAGGCATATTCAATCTACCAAGCCCTGTGTCAGGTATCTACTAATGTTATCTGACATAACTCTCACTTCTACTGTGATGAAAGAATGATTATCGCTCTGCAACACATGAGGAAGTGGGGTTCAGAGGAGTTTACATACCTCCCACAGGGGTCTTAGAACAATTCCCTAACTCTAATCCTAATCTTGACTTTACTTTTTCAATTTCACCATCTCTCTTTTCCACTCTGACTACATAAGATTCATGCAAATCACCTTTAAGCAAATAGCCTGCCTGTTAATATGACCCACAACCAAGACACTTAGAGCTCAAAATTTCAGTAACTATTTTATTGCAAGCAAAAGAAACTGACCCTGACTAACGTGAACAGGAAAAACAACAACAACAATTTTTTTAGGCATATGCAGTAGCTTACATAATCAAAGAGAACCAAAACAGCCATGGCTAAAATAAAGAGGGCAAACAGGTTAACTCTGGGGAGCAGAAACAAATGGGTCATCTCTTCAGGGCTCTTCTGTCAGAATGAATCAGCTGCAGATTATTTCCATGTTTGTATCACTCTACTCGAGCTTCATATTCCAAAACAGAGAAAGACTGTGGTCCAGCCTGGGTCACATGTGCGTACCACTGCAGGGGAGGGGAAGGCTCCCGAACTGAGTGCGTGCAAGGCTGCATGCTGCAGGGGAAGAGAAGTTCCTCACAGGAAAATCAAGAGTGCTGGGCTGGTGAAACAACAGATCCCCACTACAATACCGAATGGTCTCCTGTGCCCTCACAAATGTCCTCCCTTGTCACATTACAGTGACTAGTTTCTGCTTACTCACATATTCCTCACATAGAGCCCTCTGAAGCTGAGGCTGAGCCACGGAGAACTCTGTCTCCCTCCCTATCACCACACACCAGAACTACTTCCAGCTTTGATTCATTACACACATCACTTCTATCTCAACCACCAGAACATGATATATATGGTAATTTATTTCACTGTTTTGTACTTGCCACCACCCCCTCACGTCCTATATCATTTAAGCCGAGTTCTGCATCAGCAGCAATGAACATTAGGACCCACCCCTCAGTCAGAGGGAGAAAAGAATTCTACCTTCTCCCCCTTCCCTTCTTATGGAGGGAGTCAGCCCTATTACAACCCAGATATCACAGACTATCCTCAAACCCTCTGCCAGCATCTGTCTTTTTGAGAATGCTGAGTTCTACAAATCAGAGAGGGAGGAAATCAGCACACAAATTGTGTAACTGAAATCGAAGAGGCAACAAAAATTGCTCTGGAAGCACACAAAGCCCTTTTACGAAAAGACTCTGTTATTGAAATTAAGCACTGTAGACTGTCCAGAGATAACAGTTTGGAAATTTCCTGAACAATGAGTCAGAATTTGTGATTCCGAAATAGAGATAATTTGTTTGAATCGCCCACTTCATTAAGATACCAAAAGGGGTTTCAATTTATTAATGTGACATTCAAAATAAAAACATGGGCAAGTGCTGTCCTTACAAATTAATGAAAGTTTGTATAGAGGAAAATAAAGAGATAGTTTTGCCAACAAAAACAATAAAATATAAAATCTGCTTTTACCTGGGGGCCTCTGGCACTCAATGCATGACATTATTTAATTACTATAAATCTGGCTTAGGCAGAGCTTTCCAGGGAATTTGTGGGACAGACATGCTCTTCCTTCATTGTATTTACCAAATATTGCAAAATTGGTAGGAAGACCCGAAGAGCATGCAGGGCCAGGGAGAGAACGATGCGCCCATATAAGAAATCCATTCCCCTCTCTCTAAGCAAAGTGGTCACACCTATTGCAGGGTGACCAGAATTCAGAAATGGGCCGGAAAGTAAGCTAGAAAAAGTTAATACCTCTATTAATAAAATGGGAGTGTTGTACTAGTACCTGTCTTTAATTCCTAGTTGATTTTTGTTTATCAGGAGAATGCAGAGATTGTAGCAGAAGAGGGAATAAAAGAAGATCAGTCAATAAGACGTTTTAAGATAGCTAACATTCAATGCTAAGTGATTTGTATCCCTGTGACCTAAAGCTCTCCATCTCCTCAAACCTGAAAAAGACAGTTTTACATCAAGAAGCTCCTGTTTGAGTAGAAATCTGTGTGTGTGTGTGTGTGTGTGTGTGTGTGCGCGCGCGTGCATGTTAGATGGGGGGACGCGGGTAGTCTGACTTGTTCCAGGTGTGGAATAGACAATTGAGTCACCCTTATGCAGGCTTAAGTTGATAGGTTGGCCATAGTGGCATCTTGGTTACATATACAAAAAAAATACTGTTATGATTTTTAGGATGACAAATTAATGAGTGGTCATTGTGAATACTTTTCTTTTTTTTTTTTTCGAGATGGAGTCTGGCTCTGTAGCCCAGGCTGGAGTGCAGTGTTGCAATTTCAGCTCACTGCAACCTCCACTACTTGGGTTCAAGCAATTCTCCTGTCTCAGCCTCTCAAGCAGCTGGGACTACAGGCACATGCCACCACCCCCAGCTAATGTTTGTATTTTTAGTAGAGACGGGGTTTCACTATATTGGTCAGGCTTGAACTCCTGACCTCAGGTGGTCTCCACCCCTCTCAGCCTTCCAAAGTGCTGGGATTACAGGCTTGAGCCACCATGCCTGGCCTATTGCGAATACTTTCTAAAATATTTTCATGTTCTCATTTTTCTAAGTCTCCAGTTTAAAAATGAATAGTAACTTCTGTTACTTATTAGAATAAAACTATATCCCTCTTTTTGAATTCCAGGTCTGCTATTAATTAGTCCCAATTAGCCTATTTGACCTTGTCTCTCCCCACTCATAGAACTCTCTCACTTAGCAAGGCTAATATAAATTCTATGTTCCACTTATGTTTAGCTCTTTCCAGAAGTTATGTCTTTGTTTATGACATTCTCCACACTGGGAATAGCCTCCTTAATTCAAATTCTTTGTTTTCATTAAGTCTTAGTTCAAGATTCACAAATTAATTTCTGTCCTAATTTCTCTGAGCCTGAGTGTATATTGATTTTAAACTCTTACCACAGTTATTATCCTGTCCATATGCTGCCTTTACATGTCCTGTAACTAACCATGCATGGATTGCATTCATCTCCACAAACAGATTAGGAACATTTCAAGGGCAACAACCAATTTGTCCACTTCTTGGTGCCTTTAAAGCCACTAAACTATGGGGAGTATTGCAGTACATACTTAGTAAAGTTTTGTTGTATGGATAGACTTCTTTGAATGGAAACAGGTTTGAGAACCTACTGCACTCAAAGCACCAGCTAGGTAGAAGAGGGAAGGGAAATAACAATATTTAAAAAACACTAAAGAATAAACACTGTCCAATGCCCCTGAAGGGCTCCCACTTACTTTTGGAGACACTAAAATCCATGTGAACATAACACATACATTAAAAACATATATTCATATTTTTACCATGAAGAAATATAAGCTACCTTATAAGCAGTGGCTTACGCCTGTAATCCCAGCACTTTGGGAGGCCAAGGTGGGCGAATCACAAGGTCAGGAGTTTGAAACCAGCCTGGCCAACATGGTGAAACCTCATCTCTACAAATAACACAAAAATTAGCCGGGCGTGGTGGTGTGCATCTGTAGTCCCAGCTACTCGGGAGGCTGAGGCAGGAGAATCGCTTGAATCCGGTAGGCAGAGGTTGCAGTAAATCGAAATTGCACCACTGCACTCCAGCCTGGCGACAGAGCGAGATTCCATCTCCAAAAGAAAAAAGAAAAAAAGAAAGAAATATAAGCTACCTAGGTGTAGTTCTTTGATTCAATGGGCACAGGTGCCTCTGCACCCACAGGGCAAACGTGAAGTTCCAGGGAATGATGGAATCAACTGGTCCAGGGAATTCTTAGGGGCTGGGGCAGCTGCAGCAGTTGTTGCTGTGATGAATCAGGGTCACATAACTTTAGCAGCACAAAGTATGGCAGAGAAAACTGAAGGGACAACCGAAAGTATGATACTTTCACCTATTACCCTAAGAGGACTCAGTTCAAGAGAGGAATCTGAGCCGAGAGTAATTGTGTTGTCCAGTAGCACGTAAATATTGGAGGAAAGCCAGTAATACTTTCTGACTAGATACTCCAACTGGGTTGGAAATGCAAAAAATATGGGTGAAGGCTCATTCTGCTTTTTTTCCTCTGATTCTCTAAGGAAGTCCCTTATTTTTCATCAACATGACACCTCACATACTATCCTTTTGTTACCTTATTTCTCCCATTAGAATATGAGAATAGCTCATATTTAGCTCTTCTTACTTTACATTTATTTTGTTTTGGAGCTTCTAGAAGGAAGCTGGACACTTGGTAAATGCTCATCAATATTTATTGAATAACTGTATTGCTTTTAGAAAACTGAATTAATTTTTTTGCAGACAAGGTCTTTCTTGCTCTGTCACCTAGACTGGAGTGCAGTGGTGGAATGATAGCCTTGAAGTCCTGTGCTCAAGGGATCCTCCCATCTCAGCCACCCACAGTGCTGTGATCATAGGCATGCCCAGCCTGAATTTAAAAAAAAAAAAATAGTTCAAAATATATTTTCAGTACATTTACATTTTACTTTTAGAATATCCTTCACTGAATACATAGTTTTGCATTCCCTGATGCTCAAAGGAGAAATCACAGTTCCTTCTCAAGATATTTACCATGATTAAATAACAATATAGTGCCTGCAATTGAAAAGTCATCTGGTGAATTTTATCTTTACTACAAGGCACAGCTGAACTCTTCCTCTCTACCAGCTCCACATACACATTCTTAATGGTAAAATACCTCACTGGGTTCAATGACAGAAAAAAAATTGCCTCATTTTAGGCATCTGTGTCTTTACAACCTAGAAACATAGCTCTTGATAAATGCTCAAAAATGTGAGCTTACTAAGTTAAATAATGAATCCGGCAAGAGCCACTCTCTAATAGACCAATGACACATCTTACAGTTATAAAATAGCAATGCCTATATCCTGAATGGTGCTAATATGAATTGTAAATGTGGTAAATTTATTAATATCGTAAATAACCAGTCTTTAAACCACTGCCATTATCAATAACATTTCTACTGTGTTGGAAATAAGACTGGAAATGCCTTTCTACCTTCACGTCTTCAACGGGTTCTTATTTACAATGGTTATGAATAAGAAATGACACCTAGTTAGAATAAGCAAGAGTTCAGAAAGTCCTCAACTTCTGTTTTATTTTTGAAACTTTGGGCTGATTCATGTGTTCCTCGTCTTATCTCTTTTCTTCCTTCAAGTTAATTATTTCAGTTCCATCTGACAACTTCCCTCCTGCTTCTTCCTATGCCCTTTTTTGTGACTCATTGGCCAGAAAATGGTGTCTGAACAAAAAATAACATGAGATTTTACTGATGGTTTTGAATGTAATGAGAAGGGGAAACACATTCCCATCCCCTCTTTTTTTTTTCCTGTTCTTTAAAAACTGTACCTGTAGTGTGCAGGTGTGAAATTTATGTTTTAATGGAACTCTTAATATATAATAGAGTTGAGGGGAACAAGGTTCTGTGAAAAGTAACTAAACCAATGACATTTTGATCCACTTTCCCAAAATTGGCCATGCTATTCACATTCACTGTGGTCTTTATGCTCTTCCCCAATATTCATTTGACAACATTTCACTCTGCTTCCACTGACCCAAATGCTCAAAGATTTTTTCAACATGAAATGCCCCCTTGACTTCTTAGGTTTCGTAGGCTTGCATTTGGTCCTCAAGACACTTATTTCTGCTTTTGTAGCTTCTTCTGACTGAAATTGTAGAAGCAGGCACAGGAGGGGCCACATCCGACAGCACGTAAAGCCAGCCTGGTCTCAAACCCAAGACTATTTCCCACTCCACTTCCAGTGTCAAAACACGACTCCGTTGAAATGTCACCTCTTCAACTCTTTGAGTAAAAGCTACTGATACTGTCTTCCATATTCTTTCATCATTTCGTTGATGCTGTCATTATTATTTTAAACAAACATTTAAGAGGAAACGTTAATATATTGTTTCAGTTTCACTCTTGTTTACAGCACGAGTTCCCCCTCAGAGCAGCCCCTCACAGAACATTCTGCAATAATGAAATGTTCTATCTGCACTGCCCAATATAGTACACATGTGAATATTGAGTCCTTGAAATATAGCTAGTGCAAATGAGGAAATGAACTTGTAATTTAGTCTAATTTCAATTAATTTTAAACAGCTGTACATGGCTAACAGCTACTCTACTGCACAGTGTAGATCTAGAATAACACTCCTGTCTGCTCTTAGTACCTAGTTGAGAAACACTATGCCCCACCCTCCCCATGGCTGAAATATCTCCTTTCTCAGTTCTGTCAATAAGTGGTTTTATTTTAGAGTATTTTTCCTCCCACACACACTCTGTTTTTTCTATTTCTTTGTTTTGTACTTTTTTATATGAAAGATTTTCCTTAAGTATCTACTGAACCTTGGCTTTTTTTTCTTCACATAGAAGAGTGTGGAAATGAACAACTGAATGGAAGTCTGTGCTTCTAGGTAGGGCTTGTAGATGATGGTCTTTACTGAACATTGAAGTGACTGAAATAGTCTTTGCTTGTTTATTTCTTAAATTAGAGAATCCCATGTTAGTTCCTTCAGGTTGTTAGATGCAGTAGAAAACATTCTCCCAAGATATGGCTGGAAGGTATATACTTAGCAATGGGTGTCCAGAATGCTGACGAAGGAAAACAGCAGGATGGGGGGTCCTCAACCTTCAGTATATGATTTTGCACTAACTCCCCATGTTGTCAGCACAGGATCCCTGCTCTTCCCTGTCCCTTGTGTTTTATTAGTGAAGAGACTCTGTGGTATCACCTACTAGAAAATAAGTCTCCTGTTTACTCTATCTAGCAGGAAAAAGGCTTTACCTTGGCTGGGAGATGTGAAAAAAGAAATTTTGGTGTTATGACTGCTTCTTAAACAGACTTTCAATAATTGCTTTTGATTTAAGTTTCACCCAAGTCCCTCGATGCTCCCGTCATATAAAATGGGGTGGTTTCTCAGGACTTCCTACTGCTCACTCAGTAGGCAGCTTTCTGAGGCCTTCTGAATTAGTTACATTCATCCTCTCCTATTCTGTTTATTTTGAGGATGACCTGAGGTAAGTATGTGTTTAATCCACCATTTTTAACCAGAAATATGTCAATCTGTTTTATCTATTTAAACATGAGACGTTTTTGTGGGGTAAGGGAGTAGGAACTACATCTCATCAATCGTGTTTCTCATTCATGATATACAAAATACGGTGGACACTCTAAAAAACGGAATGAATGGATGGATCAGTGGAAGCATAGATAGATGGATTGATGGATGGACACACGAAAGAGGGCACTTTCTTGGTGCTCAAGGAGATTGGTGATCCATCACTCATGGAAGGATGAGTTGTCCTTTGGAACATGTCTTTGGAGTTGTCTTGCTCCTTCATGAGGTATATCAGTTCTCCAGTTCACCAAATATTTCCCTAGTTTGAATTACAGGACACCATTGTTGACTGGGCCTTACATGTGATTATCTGCTCCTTTGAATGCTTTCTCCTCCTTTCAGACTCTTATAGAATCCTCAGCCCTTACAGCAGCCAGCTACCTGCTCCAGGCATCTTATTAGGAAAAGCATTACAGAAAGTGAAGATATTTGCTACCTCTCCTGGAAATTTGTGAAGCAATGTTGCTACAGTAAGAGACAGTGCCTTGCATTGCAGATTTCATGGATTTTCTGTGAAGCATTGTAAGGTATCAGTACACTTTTCAATGATTTTTGCTCTGCATAAGAGTTTTTGATTGCATCTAGCATACAGTACCATAGCGGTAGAATTCATGAATATTTTACTTATAGAGGGAAAAGGAAAGCTAGCCTGCCTAAATAGCTTTTATTTTGTAAGGTTTTAGAGTTAGTTTTCTTTTTCCCCCCTTATGGGTTCTTTTAAAAAAAAAATCCCTACATTAAACAGCTGCTTTGAAAGTTTCTTTTTCCCTTTAAGTGTTTTCACATTTACAGACTGTGCTCCTATGATCTAATAAAATTAAGCTATCAGGAGGAAATCATCGCATCAGAAAGGGCTGTGGAAGCATTGTAAAGCACTAGACATCTTGCTAGAAGAGCATCTCTCGGGAGTTTGCTCCGGGAAAGAAGCAGTGGGTGGAATTGCTGAGCTCCTTGGTCTGTTAAGCTGATGCTTGCCTTCCCACACTTGTCGTCTTTACATAAGCATTTTTCTTTTGAGGCAGCCCACGGTGGCACCGGGAGAAAAGCCGTCAGGCATACCGGTCAGATCTAAATATTCCAGGGAGGAGATAAAAATAAAACGGCGTACCTGAGTGAATAACCTTCCAACAGTTAAAATCTTGAACAGCCTTATGAAAGTGCTTTCATTTCCCACCATATTCCCCACCCCAACTTTCTGATCTACTCGTAAATTTTAACTTTCAGAAGGCAGAATATGCTTCAGATTGTTAACAGCTAGAATAGCAAAAAGACTGGGTTGGCCTTTTTTTTTTTTCTTCAAGAAGTGTTTCATCCTAACGAAAAAATGTGAAGGAGGTCATCCCTCAAGTACAATTCAGTGGGACTGTACACCACCCTCAAGGACGACTCATCCAGACAAGCATTTTTTTTTTCTATTTAAGTTAAATCTCTTTTATTTTTGAGGTGTGGCTGACTGTTGTTCCTTAAGGAATATGCATAGCAGACCTAAAGAGACTTCTTTAGACAATTCGGTCCCAAACTTCAGTGTATATCTAGATTACTTGGGAGATTTTGTATAAGATGCAGATTTGTAGGCCCTGTCCTGTATTTACCAAATTAGAATATATGACACTTTGGGGAATACATGAGGTCTAATCCCCACAATGTAAGAAGGAGTACACAAGAAATACAGAATATTTTTGTTTGGTGATTTAAAACATTATATACTGAAAAAATTAGAGAAATCTGTACATGGATTAAGTCTTCCCCACACCCCCACTACCCTCTTCCTACCCCTTTCCAACTAGTGTTTATTTTGCTCTTTAATTATTCAAGCCTGGCATTTAATTTGAGCTTAAAAATGCCCGTGATTTGGTATCCCTCGTCTGCAGCACAGTATTCAGAATGAAGCAGGCAGCCCACCCATGTTCACTGAGCATCTTACTGTGGCTAAGAGATCAGAGAAGAAGTGGAGTTCTGGAAGGAGACCGAGATATGACCAAGTTTCTCATGGCTTTGGAGAGAACTCTGTAGTAGAAAGAAGAATGGGATTTTAGGAATATTTAAAACATATTTTTCTCATCCCCAGAAGAATGTTTTACTTTCATGATTGTATGAGGTCGATTTTCAGAGTTAACTGGATTCATCTGTGGATTTACTTGGCTAGAGATGCTTAGGTTCTCTCTTTTTTGATTTTCTATAATTACTTATAGGGAATGCTGTTCTGGGATCTACAGAATACCAGAATACACATCGTAAGTAGATTATCATGAAGAGAATAATGATGACCAGACATATTAAGAGCTAAGATCCTTGGCAAGTATTTATAAGAGAAAGCACTTTCATATTCTGAAATAACTGAGGAAACATCCTTCCTTCTTTTTTTCAGTTTTCTTCATATTTTGCTTTCTTTCTATCTTAAATAGCTATTTTAGCCATACAGGGTATAAATATAAAGATCTAGAATTACCTACAATCAATGGTGTTTTGCCTCTATGGCTAATTGTGTCTAAGAGCCAGAACAATAGTACCTGCCAGAGAGCATTCTTATGGGATAATATTTGAAAGGCATATAGCATAAAACTTAGCACATGTTACACTTTAGTAAATAGTCACTGTATGACGTGAGTGCATCATACAGTAACGATTTACTAAAGTATAATACATGAGGATGAGATGTGTTTGTGTATGTTTCCAATAAGAAGTTTAGCTCAACCCCTTGAAATCCAAATTTCAAATGGAAATTTCTGAGAGATAATGCAGGACCATTGATAAATTAATGTCCTCTAGACAGTAGCATTATCATAAATAAGATTCCTGTGCAAGATTTTTTCTACTTTTGGATATCCCTAAGCTGCTCATACCATCTAAGTTTCACTACAAAAAAAAAATGTTGCTTGAGTATTTCATCCGAGAGACATAATTGGTTAAGGAAGACGGACTTGTTGAAGAGAACACATCTTTTTGGTAATTTGGAAGCTAAAAAGCAAATCTTCCTGAAATTGAAATATATATAACCCCCAAATACCTAACTTTCTCTTTTTCAGTAACTGTTTTGATCAAATAACCAAGTTCATAATATTGTATGTTTAATAGTTCTAATCAAGCCAAAGGCACCTGAATTTCTCTCATTTCTCAAAAATGCCAGCTGTTAGTTATCCATAATAAATACAGTTTCACATTCTATGAGAAGCCTATTAAGGGGAAAGTACAAATACTTGTCTAAAATAGAGAATAATAATAAGTTATCAAAATACTTTTTCTATAGATGTACATCATTATGTTTATTATGCTTATCTCTTCCTGGGAATTTTCTGTTCTTAAAAGGATAGTGTCGTGAATAAGACAATATATCAGAAAACATTCTTTGGAAGAAATTTCAGCTGCCAAGCATTATACTCTCTTATAAATTTATTGCAATATCCATTTCCCACTGTTGTCAACCCCTTATGTGGGCCATTTCCAGAACTACCATCCAGTTGTATGCAAGAGAAACCTAGGAGTTATTCTTCACATCTTTTCTGCCCCACTCTCTCTGTAACCAAGTCCTACCAGTTTCATCTCCCATATATTTATCAAACCAATTCAATTCACTCCATCTCCATAGCTGCCATCCTAGTATAAGTCACTTTTTCTCCTACCTGGTTTACTACAATACCATCACAACTAGTTTATTTTCCCTCTCTGGCACTGCAACTATTCATTTTCCTTACAGCAGCTCAAATGATCTTTTTGGATTACAATGTGGATCATGCAAGTCTTAAAGACTTCTTGGCCAATTCCCTGCAAAGCCTTTTTCTTTCTATCTGCCTACCTCTCCATCCTCTACCTGGCTTTATTTCCCTTCTAACCTTCTGTACTGATTTTAATAGTCATGTATGTTTACAACGTAAGGAACAAGTTTCTTTTGTCCACATTACTTTGCACCAGGAAATTAAGGCACATACTTTGAATAAATATTGAAAATAATAAATGTGATTTACTAGCTGAAGAACTGAGGTTTGGGTATTCATAAATAACAGAAAACATGTTGCATCAAAAGTTCCTTTCTTCCTTGCAGGATTGTAGCACAAATGCATTCTAGTCGTATGAAGACTACACAATAATGAGGTGTAATATATGTTACAGTCCATATTTACCTAACTGTGTGATCAAATGATCTAGTTCAAGTAAACAGAAGGTTTCAAAGCACTATATTTGTTTTAAAGAATGATAAAAGTGTTTTTTCCCTCCAGCTAATCTTTTCAGACACTTTTTAGATATTGTATCTTGTTAGCAAACTTCAGTGAACTGTTTGACTCCTCTGAGTCTTTTTCCTTCAATAAAATGGGGTGAATAACACACACGTTTGTGAGAATTTGACGAGACCATGTAAAGAAAAAAAACATGACGTGGCGTAACTGCATAGCATGTACTTTTGTTCCCCTTGCCCTTTTTTATTTTCCTTTGATTGCTTTACTAATATGACTTTGAAAAGATGAAAATACACTTCAACTAGCTCTCACTCAGGAACACAGATAATTTTTATGCTGGAAGGGATGTAAAGATCATTAAGTTCAACATCCTCATTTTATAGATGAGAAATCTCAGGTCCCATGTGGTGCCTCAGGTCACACAGCTAGTTAGTGAGAAAGTTGGGACCAAAAAGAATGTCTTCTGAATCTCGCTTTAAGTCATTTTGTATTATAGCACACGAATTTGGGTAGGTTTTTCTTGTATTTGTCTATCTCTTTCTTTCTTTGTTATTTTTCTGTTCATGTGTTTCAGTTTAAAACTAAAGACCCCAAATTTATATCTAAAACTAGGTTAGAGTCACTTCACAATTTTTGGAAAGTCAATCTTAACTGCAAATATATTATGCCAAAGAGTTCAGATTTTGAAAGAGAAAGGTCTGAGCTTGATTCCTGAATCTGCTATTTGTTAGCTGAATAACCTTGGGCAAGTCATTTAATTTTTTTGAGCTCCAATAACCTCATTTGTTAAATGGGAAATGTAACACCTATCTCAAATGGTTATCCTGAGGATTATATGTGAGATAAACTACGAATGCAAAGAGCCAAATTACAATAGTTCTTGACACCGAGTGAATCTGTAGAATGTTAACTTCCTTCCCTTCTCCAAGAACCTGCAGAATTGAGCCCTAAAATAACCATAGCATCATACTTTGGAAGGTTTTCTATTAGATCGCCTAAGTCAAGGTGTAAGGAATGATAATGGGGGCCTGTGCAGTCGTGACTGTTAATAGAATTCAGAATATCCGTTTAAGTTTGCTTTCAAAGTTAAATAGAAATTCTGGCTTTTTAAACTGTCTTTGAAACGAACTGGCTTTCTTCTACTTCTATTTCTATTGAAAAATCACATATAAATTCCTCTTTTTTGATAACGAGAGAAAAGAGAACTATCAGCAGGAAAATTTTACCTATGATTGATGCTTCCAGTCAGCTTAAAAGAGCAAGTATCTCAGATGTAAAAATTCTGACACATCACTTTCTGACAAAACTACATAAAACAGCCACAAGTTTAATCCATTAACTCAGCTCTGCAAAATGACAAAATTAAGTCTTTGATATGAATATCCTTCAAATAGTCCTCTTCCTCCTCCATTTTTCCCACACAGGTCTCCCCTTGCCCCTAACTTGGTGGGATTATATTTTACTTTTCTTTGAGAGTGGCAGGATAAATAGTCACTGTACAAGTTTACTTCTTGGACGTCAGATTGTGGTGCTAAATTGTGCAATCACAGGGAAGCAGAGCCGGAGTAAAGAAAGTGAAAAATAGAATTGCTTTTCTCCAAGATCTCCCAGTGGATGTGTGATATTTTAACCTGTACCTTGATATTTGTCTTCTTTTAATTTCTCAGAATATTTTCTTCTTGTTATTTTAAGGAGCCAAATTTAGTAAAGGATAAAGATGAATATATTTCAAGCCCCATTTGATGGCTTTGAAAACTGAGGCAAAGTGTTAGAATGAATTTATCTGGATCACAGAACTTGTTAGTAGCACTGATACTGTTAATTCTTCTATTTCCCAGTCCAAAACTCTACTCTTTGTGACCTTATAGGGAATTTATAAACACTTAAGAAAGAAAGAAATATAGCTAATGTGAAGTGCTAGAGAAAATTACTGAAAATGGGGTGCTCCAAAACCTCAGAGACCAGCTTATTAGAAGCATCTTCTCTGTGGGTATTGACATGTGAAAAAGCCAGTTGCTAAAATTCGCAAGGAATGAGTGGAAATGACCAGAAGATCTACAGATATTGAAATGGTCACATGGCATGCTTCTTAAAGGTACAAAATACAAACAAATGGAATTTGTTCTGATGAACACCAAATGCTAAAAGAAAATCTAATGTGTATATTTTTCAAATAATATGCAGACTATTTGCAGGTTGAGCATGACATTTATGCTTAAGATGAACACAAAAGACTGCTTTTCCATAGGCCCCTTTCTACTAACGTGACCAAAACAACATTCCGTTTTACTTCCATACAACCTAGTTCTTTGTATTTGGGGTGCTTTCTTTGAAGATGGCTTATTTTTTGTTTGAAAATCTTTGAATTTTTACCTTGAACGTCACCAAGGCACTTGTTTACACCTCCACGCTCAACTTTATTGGCATAATAGAGGTTTTTAATACCCATTTTTAGACTGCATTCTAGCCTGGGCAGTAGAACAAGAATCCTGTTCTCTCTCCCTCTTTTTCTTCCTCTTTCTTTCTCTCGTACATTCTTTTTTTTTTCTTTCACTCTCACTTTCTTTCCTCTCTTTTCCTTTCT
>CAUYLG010022941.1:0-98436 GCA_963573385.1 Cacajao melanocephalus
ATTATCTTGGCTATGTGGGCTCTCTTTTGGTTTCATATGAAGTTTAATGTGTTTTTTTCTAATTGGAATTTTTTTCTAATTGGAATTTTTTTGTTGCGTTCTCACGAGTAGACTTGAGTTCTGGGTATTTGGCGGGAAAACCACAGAGGTAAACTATCATTTTCATTGCATCACATCAACAGCACACACTCTCAACATGTTAGTGTTGAATACGTGGCTGAGATATTATTGCTCAGATTTCTTAACTATAAATTTACTGTTTTTTCTTTCTGTTTTCATACTCTTTTTCAAAATAAAGTCGCTATGCACTTCACATACTTAAACAGAGGGAGGCAACCTCCAGCTACTTCAGGGCAAGACATCTAAATAAATTATTTGGAATTCTTCTGCTCAGGAGATGTGTCTTGTTCTTCCTAATATTTATCTATTTAACGATTTATTAAATTATTTAGTCAATGTAGACTAATCCAAAACCTTGATATATATTTGATTGCTTGTTCTAGCTTTCACCAATTAGAGTTCTTGTGTCAT
This sequence comes from Cacajao melanocephalus, assembly GCA_963573385.1. Classification (NCBI taxonomy): domain Eukaryota; kingdom Metazoa; phylum Chordata; class Mammalia; order Primates; family Pitheciidae; genus Cacajao; species Cacajao melanocephalus. The sequence continues at coordinate 532 of CAUYLG010022941.1, forward strand.
AAACCTATCTCTCTTTCTCTGTCTGTCTCTCTCTGTCTCTGTTTCTCCTTTAGCACTTTCTTACTTTTTGGCACTACAAAATGCTTCAGGCTCATATTGTGTTTTTTATTTCCTGCCCCAGCCCCCGAATCAGCCATTTCTCTAAAGAAGCCTTTTTCTTTTATTGAAGAATTGTAATGCACACCAAGATACAGGCACTAAATGTGCTTAATGATACTGGAATATTATTGCTTCTAGCCCTTCTTACCTGACAGAGCAAGGAATGTATGTTTATATACTAACCAAGTGTATATACACATATGTATAAACGTTTATGTGATCACCTACATCTGTAGTAAAGTAACCATGAGTTCTTACTGATGTCTCCAATTCAAACCCCTAACTGCATGGATCATTCTAATCTCCTTCCTTCCTTCTCTGTAACCTCCCACTCCAACACTGAGAAGACTCCAGATGGCTCCCAGCAACCACCATCCATACATCTAAACTTTCAGTTCCAGCATACTTGTATAGAAGTGTTAAGTTACACCACTTGGTAAATAACTTTCTCAACTAGAATATAGCACTTTATATAAAGTTTCTTTTAGTCTTACAGACTCCACTTATTTGCACAGTTACTTAGGTCAGCCCCTTATCATACCACCCTCTTTGGTTAGTTAGGTACATACATTTGAAATACTGTTAGATTGCTTTTATTATGTTCTGCATTCTATTCTGGTACCCCACAGTCTCCCGAATGAGTTTTTACATAGTTGCACACTTTGAGGCTCAAAGTCCTCTGTGTTTTGACAAACGAAGAGCATCGTGCATCTATCCACAGCCCTAAAATGTTCCCTGCCCTTTACCTCTTCAAACTTTCTTCTCTCTCCTGAACCATTAAGAATCACAGAAATTTGCCTTTCCCAGAATGTTATGTAGTTGAATCACACAGTAGATAGCCTTTTCAGACTAGCTTCTTTCACTTAGCACTATGCGTGGAAGATTAATTCGCACCTTTGCATGAGTTGCAAGTTCATTTCTGTTTATGCTGAATAATATTTTATTATATGGATGTACCACAGTGTGTTTACCCATTTACCTATTGAAGAACATCTTGGTGGGTCCCAGTTTTGGGTGATTGAGAATACAGCTGCTGGAAACATTCACGTGCAGCTTTTTATATGAACATAATTTTTCAAATTAGAAGGGTAAATATCTAGAAGCGCTATTGTTGGATGATACAGTAAGACAATGCTTATACCTTCATACCTTATTAACTGCTCAGCTGTCTTCCAAAGTTACTGTACCATTTTGAATTCTCACCCACAATTAATGAGAGTTGCTGTTCCTCCACATTCTCACCAGCAATTGGCGATGACAAATTTTAAATCTTGGTCATTCTGATAGATGCACAGTTATATCTCATTGTTCTAATGTGCATATCCTGAAAAAAAAATCATGTTGAATCTCTTTTCATGTTTATTTGCCATCTGTATATATTCTTCGGTAAGGCATCTGTTCAGATCATTTGCTCATTTTAAAAACTGGGCTGTTTCCTTTCTTGTTGTTTAGTTGTGTATTTGTGTTATTTTTGTAAATTTTTTCATCAGACTTGTGTTTTGTGGCTTGTCTTTTGTTTTTCTTAGATTATCTCACAGAATAAAAGTTTTTAATAAAGCCCAAATCAATTTTGATTTATGGATTAGGCTTTCAGTGCTGCATCTAAAAATTGTCACCAACCCAAAGGTAACAAATTTCGTACTATACTGTCTTCCAGATGTTTTGTTACTTTACATTTTACATTTAGATTTATAGGTTTTGAGGCAATTTTTGTGAAAGGCTTAAGGTCTGTGCCTGGGTTTGTATTTTTGCATACGAATGTCCAATTGTTACAACAGCTTTTGAAAATGCTATCTTTCTTCGTGGAATTTCCTTAGTTCCTTTATCAAAGATCAATTATTTACTTACTCTTTTTGAGATGGAGTCTAGCTCTGTCACCCAGGCTGGAGTGCAATAGCACAATCTTGGCTCACTGAAACCTCTGCTTCCTAAGTCCAAGCGGTTCTCCTTCCTCAGACTTCCCAATAGCTTGGATACAGGCGCCTGCCACCATGCCCAACTAATTTTTGTATTTTTTTGTAGAGATGGGGTTTTGCCATGTTGACCATACTGGTCTCAAAATCCTGGCCTCAAGTGATCCGCCCACCTCAGCCTCCCAAAGTGCTGGATTACAGGCGTGAGCCACCAGACTCCACCCAAAGATCAATGATTCATACTGTTGTATATCTATTTTTGAGCTCTTGATTCTGTGCCCTAGATCTATGTGTCCCTTCTAGCATTGTAGTCAACCTGGATATAGATTTGAATTTTCCAAATTTTTGTTTTTATTTTTCAGAATTGTGGTGAATATTCTAGGTCTTTTGCTTCTCATATGAAATTTTTGAACATTTTTCTTAATATCTACAAAATAGTTTGCTAGGATTTTGATTGAGATAGCGTTGAATCTATAGATTAGGATGAGAAGAATTGATAATTTAATGACACTTAGTTTTTCAATTCATAAACATAATTCCATTTGATATATATTCATCTGTTTATATCCTCTTTGATTTGCTTTATGAATGTTTTATATATTTTTTTCTGTGTGTAGATCTGATACTTTTTTTTTTCCCTGAAGATTTACACTTAAGTGTTTATTTTTGGGGAGGGAAATATATAAAGAGTATTGCATTTCAAAATTTTAGTTCTAATATTTTATTTTTGGTGTATACAAAAGTGATTGACCATTGTATATTAACATATATTCTGCAACTTGGTTATACTATCTTTTAAAAGTGTTGAGAAATTTTTTGTTTGTTTTTGCTGCTGTTGATTCTTTGGATTTTTCTTTAATGTCGTCTACAAATATGGACAGGTTTATTTCTTCCTTTCTCTGTAGTATACATTTTATTTCATTTTCCCGATTTATTGCAGTAGTTTGAGCTTCTGGTATAGTAATAAATAGGAGTGGTGAAAGGGATATTTTTGCTTTTTTAATCTTAGAGGAAGGGAGGTGGAGTTTGTTTTCTCACCAGTAAGTATGATGTAACTGTTGATTTTTTGAGATGTTATTCATCAAGTTAAATGTGTTCCCCTTTTACTCATAGTTTACTGAGCAATCATAAATGGATATTGGATTTCATTAAGTGTTCCTTCTCTTCCAATTGATCACATTTTTATTCTTTAGCTTGTTGATGTGACAGATAAGATTGATTTTCAAATGTTGAATCTGTTTTGCATGACTACAATGAATCTAACTCTGTAACAGTGTGTGATCCTTTTTATACATTATTGGGCTAAATTTGCTAATTTTTTGAGGATTTGTGCATCTATATTTATGAGATCTATATTTATTTTCCTCCTTCATGTAATCTTTTTTAGTGGTTCAGACATTACAGTAATGCTGATCCCATGGAAACAATTAGGACGTGTTTCCATTGCTTTTGTTTATTGGATAATATTGTGAAGAATTTACATTATTCTTCTTGAAATCTTTGCTATAATTCACCAGTAGAACCACCTGGGCTGGGTGGTTTCTGTTTTAAAAAAGTGTTAATCATAGCTAAATTTCTTTAACATGTGTAGAATCATTCTAATAATCTATTTATCTTGTGTGAGTTTGCTGCTGTGTTCCTTTCAAGGATTTGTCCAAGTTATCCAATGTATGGCATAGAGTTGTTTACAGTATATTTCATTATTGTTTTAATTTCATGGGATTAGTAATGATGAACCTATCTTTTGTTTCTGATACAGGAAATTCATGTCCTCTCCTTTACTTCATTAGCCTGACTGAAGTTTTATCCATTTTATTAATGTATTCATATAACCAGGTTTTTATGTTGTCGTTTTTCTTGATTGTTTTTCTCTTTTCAATTTCATAGATTTATGCTCTACTTTTTATTCATTTTTTCCTGGTTGTTTGGCTTTGAATTGCTCTAGTTTCTCTAATTTACTAAGAAGGAAGATTACATTATTGAGTCAAATCTTTTTGTTTCCTTATCTAACACTGGTATTTAATACTATACATTTTCTCTAAGTACTGTTTTATCTTAATTCCATGAATTTTTGATAAGTTGGACTTTTATTTTTATTTCGTGCAAAATATACATTTTTTTACTTTTCTTGAGACTTATTCTTTGACCCACATATTAGTTAGAAAGATGTTTAGGTATTTTTCAACTATCTTTCTTTTATTGGTTTCTAATTTAATTGCATTTAAGTCTAATATATTTTATATGATTTCTGTTTTTAAAAGTTGCTAAGGTGTTGGTTTTGAATTTTGTCTATCTTGGTGAAGGTTTCATGTGAGTTTGAAATCAGTAATGCAGTTCAGATCATCTGTATTATTACTGGCTTTCAGTCGACATGATCTGTCAGTTACTGAAAAAAAGATATTGAAATCTACATTTCTAAAAGTAAATGTATCCATTTTTTCTTTCAATTTTATTATGTAACATTATATCAATTTATATGCAGTGCAGGTACTTTGCAACAAAGCATTCCAAATACTTCTCTTATGACATTGTTGTCACTTATATTTATTCATCCTGAGTGTTTCCCTTTTTCTACCATTTGATGATATGTGACAAAGATGGTGGTCTAAATCCAGGAAGAGTGCCCTTTTTAGACACCAAGTCTGACAGTGCTTTGACTTGTGTTTTTCAGCCTTTAGAAATGTTATCATAGTTTTTCAATTTTGTAAGTCACCCAGACTGCAGAATTTTTATAATGGCAGCCAGACTAAGACATCTATAACCTGTACTAATCTAACACATTGTTGCTATTATTACTTTAAACAAACCGTTACATTTTAGATCAATTAAAAACACTAAAGTATTATTTTACTTTCACTATTTCTTTTTAATCACTGTTTTTTGTTATGTAGATCTGAGTTTCCAACCTACATGACTTGTTATCTTTCTAAAAACTATTTTTTTCTTTCATTAAAGATGACTCTGATGGTGATAAAGGTTCTCATTTTTTTAAATGACAAATAATACTTGTATATATTTATGTGTGCAATGTGATGTAATAATGTATGTATTGTGGAATGATTAAATCAAGCTAAATAATATGTCCATCACTTCACATACTTCTTTGTGATGAGAACATTTAAAATCTGTTTTAGTAATTTTAAATATATGATACCATGTTATTAACTAAGGTCACTGTGTGAGCAATTCATTACTAGCGTTTATTCCTCCTCTATAATTGAAATTTTGTACCCTTTGACCAACATTTCCCTTTTACGTTCTCCCCCACCCCCAACCTCTGGTGACCACAATTCTTTTTTCTACTTTTATGAATTCATCTTTTTCACATTTCACATATAAGGAAAATCATATAGTATTTGTCTTTCTTTGCCTGGCTCATTTCATTTACCATAATGTCTTCCACATTCTTCCATGTTGTCACAAAAAATACAGTTTTTTAATGTCTGAATAGTAATATATTGTGTGTATATGCCACATTTTCTTTATCCATTTATCCATCAATGGACATCTAGTATTTCTTCTATGTCTTGGCTATGGTGTACAGTGCTGCAATAAACATGAGAGGATAACTCTATAATAATAATGATTTTAGTTCCTTTGCATGTATACTCAAAACTGGAATTTCTGGATCATATTGTAATTCTATTTTCAATTTTTTGAGAGGTTTCCACAGTAATTTTCATAATGACTATACGAATTTACATTTCTGCCAACAGCACATTTTTGTATCTCATAAATATAGATGCAAAAATTCTCAACTCTTTTCTCCATGTCATCACCCGCACTTATCTTCCATCTTTTCAGTAATAGCCATTGGCCCAGACAATGATTTCTTGGATATAACCTTAAAGGCTCAGAAAACCACAACAAAAAGTAGACAAATGAAATTGCAACAAATAAAAAGCTTCGACACAGCACAGGAAACAACTGACAGAGTGGAGAGGTAACCCACAGATTGGGAGAAAATATTTGCAAACCGTATACCTGTTAAGGAGCTAATATTAAAATAACATATAAGGACCTTAAATACGTCAATAACAAAAAAAGCTGATTAAAAAATGGCAAAGGAAATGAATAGAAATTGCTCAAAAAAAGATACAAATGGCCAAAAGATGTATGAAAAAATTCTAAACGTCACTAATCACCAAAAAAAATGCAAATAAACCCTTGATATTACCTCATACCTGTTAGAATGGTTAGTGTCATGTTTTGTTTTTTAAGAGTCTTTAATTCTCCTTAAGTTCATACAGATAATTTTGCTAGATACAGGAGTGTAGGTTGGTAAATTTGTTTTCTTTCAAAATGTTAAATATTAAATGTTTTATTCCTGTCTCTTTTCCTTCATGGAAAGAGAAGATCCTTTGTAATTAAATCCTGATGAGAAGTCCTTTGTAATTCTTACCTTTCTTCTTTAGATAAGGTTCTCATCCACAGCTTCTTTCCAGACTTTTTTTTTTTTTTTTTTTTTTTTTTTTTGGTCTTGGATTTCTGCAGTTTGAATATGACAAGACTTGTAATTTTTTGGCAATTTATCTTGTGTGATGTTATTTGAGGTTTCCTGGATCTGTGGCTTGGTGTCTGCTGTTAATTTTGGAACATTCTCTGGCACTATTACTTCAGATATTCCTTCTGCTAAGTCTTCTCTTTCTGGTATTCAAATAAGCATAAACTATAGCTTTATAAATAATTTTATTGTTCTTGAATTTTCCATTTTACATCTTCTACTTATTTTCTTCTTTGAATTTAAGCTTATGAATTCTTTATTCACCTATATTCAAGCTCAATTATTCATTTATAAGATGTGTGTAGTCTAATCATGACCTCTTCAAATGCTTCATTTCTGTTAGTGTTTTTTTAAGTTGGAACATTTCTTCTGATTGTTTATTGGATGTAAAATTACCTGTCTCTACTTACATTACTCATCTAATATTGCATGTTATGTACTTTTTCCATGAGAATGCTTAACATATTAGAGTTTTATATTTTCTGTCTGATAATTCCAACACGTGTGCTATATTTAAGTTTGGTTCTAATATTTGCTTTTTCTTTTAACATCTTGTGTTTTCTTTCCTTTGGCATGCCCTGTAGTATTTTATTAAAAGTTGAACATCTATAAGGTAATAACCACTGAGTGTGAATGCGTTATTTTAACTGATAGAAATTTGGTTGTTTTTTATTGGGTTTAATTGGGTTGGTTTCTGTAGCAATAGGTTCCTGTTGCTGCAAAGATGCTGGATTGTCATCAGGTGAAAAGTCATACAAACACAATTATTTCCATGTGCCTTCCTTTCTTTCAAGGAATAACTATTCTCAAGTTTCACCCTAATTTTGTTCACATTCTAGTGTCTTCAAATGTTTTCAAATTTTTATATTATTGTCCAGGGTTTATAACTATTATCAGCAAAAGGGAAAGTCTAATAAAAACTACCATTATTTGCTGCTCTGTGACTTTAAAAACTCAAAAACAATACCACTGTCTATGTACCTTCATTTATTATGTTTATTGAGAACAGATGCACATTCTCAAACCATGCTCATTAATGGTATTTCATTAATCTACAGTAATGATAATTTTTGATAAAATTTAATTGCTGACTTGGAGCCATTTGTTGATGTCTTCAGTCACCACAGAACTATTGTGTTATTTTTTTGCTTATCTCTTGGTGGAGCCTTTCAAACTCCCCTGTTATGGAGGAAATAATTTTCAGCTTTTAGTAACTTTGTCTACACTTAGGCAAGCACTTCTTACTAAGATGAGTAGACACAGTAAATCCTGCTCTCTTTCCTTCATTTGGTTACTGTTACTCTTGCCAATGAGTGACATCCAAACAGCAGATTCTTATGTAATGCCTTTGTGCAACTATTGTTGTATTGTCCTGAAACCCATTATAATGTAGTTTTCATATTTTTGTAATGTGGTAAACTTTTAGTTTAGTAATCTAAACCCAAGTATTTTGCAGCAAATCTATTGTTTGTTAAAAAAAAAACCATAAAAATACAAGCATATCTCATGTTTATCGAGCTTTACTGTGCTTCACAGGTAATGTCTTTTACAAATGAAGGTTAGGGGAAATCTTACCACAAGCAGGTCTATTTTGGTGCCATTTTTCCAGCACTATGCATTCATGTTTGTGTGTCACTTTTTGTTAATTCTTGCCATATTTCAAACTTTTTCATTATTATTATATGTATTATAGTAATTTGTGATCAGTGATTTGTGATGTTATTATTGTAATAGTTTTAGGATGCCACAAACTGCCCTCCCATATAAGTTGGTGAACTTAATTGCTGTGTGTGTTCTCCTGCTCCCCCTAATGAGCTATTGCCCCATGTCTCTACCTCTCTTCTCTATTCCCTAGGCCACAACAATATTAAAATTATACCAATTAATAACCATGCAATAGCCTTTAAGCATTCATTTCAAAAGAAGAGTTGCATGTTTCTTACTTTAAATCAAAAGCTAGAAATTATTAAGCTTTATGAGGTGGGCATGCTGAAAATTGAAACTAACTGAAAGCTAGGCCTCTTTTGCCAAACAAATGGCTAAGCCATGAATGCTAAGGAAAAGTTCTTGAAGGAAATTAAAAATGCTGATCCAGTGAACACATGCATGATAAGTAAAAGAGCACTGCTTACATGAAGAAAGGTTTAGTGGTCTAAATAGAAGACCAAATGACCCACAACATTTCATTAAGCCAAAGCCTAATCCAGAGCAAGGCCCTAACTTTCTTCAATTCTGTGCAGGTTAGGAGAGATAAGGACGTTGCAGAAGAAAAGTTGGAAGCTAGCAGATGTTGGTTCATGAGGTTTAAGGAATGACGTCAGCTTCATAACATAAAGGGCAAGGTGAAGCAGCAAACTCCAATGCAGAAGCTATAAAAAGTTGTCCAAAAGCTCTAAGATAACTGATAAAGGTTGCTATGCTAAACAACAGATTTTTCAAAGTAGATTTTAAAAAATCCTTTCATTGAAAGATGATGCTATACAGGACATTCTTTAAAAAAAAATATTTCCATAGGGTATTGGAAACGTGGTGTTTGATTACATGAGTAAGTTCTTTAGTGGTGATTTTTGAGATTTTGGTGCAACCATCACCTCAGCAGTATCCACTATACCCAAATTTGCAGTCTTTTATCCCTTGCCCGCTTCCCACCCTGTCCCCCTGAATCCCAAAAGCCCATTGTGTCATTCTTGAGCCTTTGCATACTCATAGCTTAGTTTCTACTTCTGAGTGGGAACGTACAGTGTTTGGTTTTCCATTCCTGTCTTACTTCACTTAGAATAATAGTCTCTAATCTCATCCAGGATGCTGGGAATGTCATTAATTCATTCATTTTTATGACTGAGTAGTATTCCATTATATACATATACATCACAGTTTCTTTATCCACTCATTGATTGATGGGAATTTGGGTTGGTTCCAAATTTTTGCAATTGTGAATTGTACTGCTACAAATATGTGTGTGCAAGTATCTTTTTTTTTTTTTTATAATGACTTCTTTTCCTCTGGGTAGATACCCAGTAGTGGGATTGCTGGATCAAGTGGTAGTTCTACTTTTAGCTCTTTCTCCAGACTGTTTCTCATAGTGGTTGTATGAGTTTACATTTTCACAAGCAGTGGAGAAGTGTTCCCTGTTACCACATCCATGCCAACAAGTATTATTATTTTTTATTTTTTGATTATGGCCATTCTTGCAGGAGTAAGGTAGTATCACATTGTGATTTTGATTTGCATTTCCCTGATCATTAGTGATGTCATTTTTCCATATATTTGCTGGCCATTTGTAAATCTTGTTTTAAGATTGGTTATTCATGTCCTTAATCCACTTTTTGATGGGATTGTTTTATTCTTGCTACTTTGCTTGAGTTTGTTGTAGATTCTAGGTATTAGTTGTTTGTCAGGTGTATAGATTGGGAAGATTTTCTCTCACTCTGTGGCTTGTTTATTCTGCTGACTGTCCTTTTTGCTGTGCAGAAGCTTTTCAGTTTAATTAAGTCCCAGCTATCTATTCTTGTTTTTATTGCATTTTCTTTTGGGTTCTTGGTCATGAAATCCTTGCTTAAGCCAATGTCTAGGAGGGGTTTTCTGGTGTCATTTTCTAGAATTTTTAAGTTTCACTTCTTAGATTTAAGTACTTGATCCATCTTGTGCTGATTTTATATAAAGGGAGAGATGAGAATCCAGTTTCATTTTTCTATATGTGGCTTGCCACATGTCTCACCACCAATTGTTGAATAGGGTGTCCTTTCCCCATTTTATGTTTTTGTTTGCTTTGTCAAAGATCAATTGACTGTAAGTATTTGGGTTTACTCCGGGTTCAGTATTCTGTTTCATTTGTCTATATGCCTATCTTTATACGAGTACCATGCTGTTTGGGTGACTATGGCCTTACAGCACAGTTTGAAATCAGGTAATATGATGCTTCTAGATTTGTTCTTTTTGCTTAGCCTTGCTTTGGCTATGTGGGGTCCTTTTTGGTTCCATATGAATTTTAGTATTGTTTCTTCTGGTTCTGTAAAAATTTATAGTGGTATTTTAATGGGAATTGCAATAAATTTGTAGATTGCTTTTGGTAATATGGTCATTTTCACAATATTGATTCTACCTATCCAAGAGCATGGGATATATTTCCATTTGATTGTGCCATCTATGATTTCTTTCAGCAGTGTTTTTTAGTTTTCCTTGTAGAGGTCTTGCACCTCCTTGGTTAGGTATATTCATAAGGTTTTTATTTTTTATTTTTTTTGTCGTTGTTGTTGTTTTTGGCAGCTATTGTAAAAGGGATTGAGTTTTTTATTTGATTCTGAGATTGCTTGCTGTTAGTGTATAAGAGAGCTACTGATTTGTGTACATTAATTTTTTATCCAGAAACTTTGCTGAATCATTTTATCAGTTCTAGAAGACTTTTGGAGGATTCTTTAGGGTTTTCTAGGTAAAAATGTATCATCAAAAAGTGACAGATTGACTTCCTCTTTACCGATTTCTGTGGTCCTTATTTCTTTCACTTGTCTGATTGCTCTGGCTAGGACTTTCAGTACTATGTTGAATAGAATTGGTGAGAGTGAGCATCCCTGTCTTGTTCCAGTTCACAGAGAGAATGCTTTAACCTTTTCCCTATTCAGTATTATGTTGACTGTGAGTTAGTCATAGATGACTTTTATTACATTGAGGTATGTCTGTTGTATGCTGATTTTGCTGAGAGTTTTAATCATAGAGAAATATTGGATTTTAGGCCTGGTGCAGTGGCTCATGCTTACAATCCCAGCTCTTTGGGAGGGCAAGGCAGGTAGATCACATGAGGTCATGAGTTTGAGACCAGTCTGGCCAACTTGGTGAAACAGTGTCTCTACTAAAAATTCAAAAATTAGCTGGGCGTGGTGGCAGGAGCCTGTAATTTCAGCTACTTGGGGGACTGAGGTAGGAGAATTACTGAGGCAGGAAGCGGAGGTTGCAGTGAGCTGAAATCATGCCATTGTACTTTTGTGTGTGTGACAAGAGCAAGACTCCATCTTTAAAAAAAAATACTAGATTTTATCAAATGTTTTTTGTGAATCTATTTAGATAATCACTTAATTTTTGTTTTTAATTCTGTGTGGTGTATCACATTTTATTGACTTGCATATTTCAAAAAAATTTCTGTTATCACTATATGAAACCTGCCTGATTATGATGGATTATCTTTTTGATATGTTGTTGGATTTGGTTAGCTAGCATTTGGTTAAGGAATTTTGCATCTATGTTCATCAGGGTTATTGGTCTGTAGTTTTCTTTTTTGGTTATGTCTTTCCCTGGTATTGGTATTAGGGTGATAGTGGCTTCATAGAATGATTTTGGGAGGATTCCCTCTGTCTCTATTTTGTAGAATAATGTCAATTGGATTTCTACCAATTCTTCTTTGAATGTCTGATATAATTCAGCTGTGAATTTATCTGTTCCTAAACTTTTTTTGTTGATAATTTTTTTAATATCATTTTAGTCTCACTGCTTGTTATTTGTCTGTTCAAGGTATCGAATTCTTCCTGATTTAAGCTAGAAGGATTGTATCTTTCCAGGATATCTCCTCTAGCTTTTTTAGTTTGTGCATATAAACGTGTTCATAGCACCTTTGAATGACCTTGTATATTTCTGTGATGTCAGTTATAGTGGCTCCTGTTTCGTTTTTACTAGAGCTTATTTGGATTTCCTCTCTTCTGTTCTTGGTTAATCTTGCTAATAGCCTATTAATTTTATTTACCAGCTTTTTTTTTTTTTTATTTATCTTTTGTATTTCTTCTTGTTGCTGTTTCAGTTTCAATTAGTTCTACTCTGATCTCGGTTCTTTCCTTTCTTCTGCTTGGTTTGGACTTGGTTTGTTCTTATTTCTCTAGTTTCTTGAGGTGTGACCTTAAATTGTTTGTGCTCTTTCAGACTTTTTGATGTAGGCATTTAGGGCTATGAACTTTCCTCTTAGCACTGCCTTTGCTGTATCTCAGAGGTTTTGATAGGTTGTGTCGCTATTGTTGGTCAATTCAAAGAATTGTTTAATTTCCTTCTTGATTTCATTGTTGACCCAATGGTCATTCAGGAGCGGGTTATTTAATTTCCATCTATCTGCAGGGTTTTAAAGATTCCTTTTGATTTGTAGTTTTATTCCACTGTGGTCTGAAAGAGTGCTTAATATAATTTCAATTTTTTAAAATTTATTGAGGCCTGTTTTGTGGCCAAAGATATGGTCTATCTTCAAGAAAGTTCCATGTGCTGATTAATAGAATATATATTCTGTGGTTGTTGTGTAGAATGTTCTGTAAATATCTGTTAAGTTCATTTGTCCCAGGGTATAGTGTAAATTCATTGTTTCTTTGTTGACTTTCTGTCTTGCTGACCTGTCTAGTACTGTCAGTGGAGTATTGAAGACCCCACTATTATTGTGTTTTTGTCTATCTCATTTCTTAGGTCTAGTTGTAATTGTTTTATAAATTTTAGAGCTACAGTGATGGGTGCATATATGTTTAGGACTGTGATATTTTCCTGTTTATAAGGCCTTTTATCATTATATAATGTTACTCTTTGGCTTAACTGCTGATGTTTTACAGTCTTTTTTGTCTGATGTAAGAATAGCTACTCCTTGTTGCTTTTGGTGTCCATTTGCATGGAAGGTCTTTTTCCACGTCTTTACCTTAAGTTTATGTGAGTCCTTATGTGTCTCATGAAAGCAGCAGATAGTTGGTTGGTGAATTCTTATCCATTCTGCAATTCTGTGTCTTTTAAGTGGAACATTTAGGTCATTTACATTCAACATTAGTATTGTGATACGAGGTATGATTCCATTCATTGTGTTATTTGTTGCCTGTATGTCTTTTTTAAATTATATTTTTGTTTCATAGGTCCTGTGAGATTTACAGTTTAAAGAGGTTCTGTTTTGATGTGTTTCTGGGATTTGTTTCAAGATTTAGGGCTCCTTTTAGCAGTTCTTATAGTGCTGGCTTGGAAGTAGTGAATTTTCTTAGCATTCGTTTGCCTGAGAAAAACTATATCTTTCCATCATGTATGAAGATTAGTTTCACTGGATACAAAATCTTTGGCTGACAATTGTTTAAGGAGACTGAAGATAAGGGCCCCAATCCCTTCTAGCTTGTAGGGTTTCTGTTGAGAAATCTGCTGTTAGTCTGATAGGTTCTTCTTTATAGATTACCTGATGCTTTTGCCTCACAGCTATTAAGATTATTTCCTTTACCTTAACTTTAGATTACCTGATGACAATGTGCCTAGGTGAAGATCTTTTTGTGATGGATTTCCCATGTGTTCTTTGAGCTTCTTGTATTTGGATGTCTATGTCTCTAGCAAGGCCGGGGAAGTTTTCCTTGATTATTCACCCAAATAACGTTTGGTGAATATTCACCAAATATTTGCCAAATAAAGAACTTCGAACTCTGAAGTTCTTTCTTCTGCTTGTTTGATTCTATTGCTGAGACTTTCCAGAGAATTTTGTATTTCTAAGAGTGTGTCTATTTTTCCCCAAAGTTTTGACTTTTCTATTTACGCTATCTATTTAAGATTTCTCCATTCATTTTTTGTATCATTTTTATTTTTGATTTCCTAAAATGGGGCTTTGCCGTTCTCTGATGATTAGCTTAATAACTGATCTTCTGAATTTTTTTTTCAGGTAAATTACGGATTTCTTCTTGGTTTGGATCCATTGCTGGTGAGTTAGTGTGATTTGTTGAGGATGTTAAAGAACCTTGTTTTTTCATATTACCAGAGTTGGTTTTCTAGTTCCTTTTCATTTGGGTAGCCTATGTTAGAGGGAAGGTATAGGACTTAAGGCCGTTGTTCAGATCCTTTTGTTTCGGAAGGTGTTCCCTTGATGTAGTAATCTCCATTTTTTCCTAGGGATGTGGCTTCCCAAGAGCCGAGCTGTAGTGATTGTTATTTCTTTTCTGGATCTAGTCACCCAGCAGGTTTACCAGGCTCCAGGCTGGTACTGAGGGTTGTCTTCACAGAGTCCTGAGATGTGAACTGTCTGTGGGTCCCTCAGCTGTGGACACCAGGCCTGTTCTGGTGGAGGTGGTGGTTAGGGGGCAGCAGGGGGATGTACTCTTTGAGAGTCCTTAGTTTGGGTTGTTTAATGCACTATTTTTGTGCTGGTTGGTCTCCTGCCAGGAGGTGGTGTTCTCAAGACAGAATCATCTGTGGTAGTATAGGGGAGGATCAGGCAGTGGACAGGGCCCTAGAACTCTGAAAACTATATGCCCTTTGTCTTCAGCTACAAGGTAGTATAGGGAAGGACCATCAGGTGGGGCAGGGCTAGGCATGTCTGAGTTCAGACTCTTCTTGAGTGGGTCTTGCTGTGGCTACTGTGCAGGATGGGAGTGTGGTTTTCAGGTCAATAAAGTTGTGTTCCCAGGAGGATTATTGCTGCCTCTGCTGTGTTATGCAGGTTGTCATGGAAGCGCAGGAAAGCGAGCAGTCACAAGACGTAACCAGCACCCACACAACCAAAAAGATCAGTCTCACTCCCATTGTTGCCCCACCCCCAACAGCAGCAAGTCTGTGGCCAGGCAGTGGGCAAGCAGGGCTGAGAACTTGTTCCAGGTTACCATCCTCCCAGCTGTGAAAGCAAGTAGGGCTTTCTTGCTTTTCCACACACAGAGTCTGTACATGGGATTCATACCCTCTCCAAAGTTCTCGCCAGGAGAATTCTCATTTGTTTGGAATTGTTACAAAGTTCAGTTAGATGTTTCCTTCTTCCTGTGGCCTTTTCCCAGTACTCCTGGCAACCTTCCCAAGGTCTCCTGTGAGGCAACACAGAAACTGCTTCTCAGGGGACCAAGAGAGCCCACACAGGGTTTTAGTTGTTGCTTCCCCTATCTTGTATTTTATTTGGCTCTCTAAATTGACTCAGCTCCAGGTAAGGTCAAAATCTTCTTCTGTGATCTAGACATTCAGGTTCCCTAGTGAGGGTGTGTGTTCTGGGGTAAACAATCTCCCTTTCCTACTTTCACAGTTTAGGCACTCACAAAATTTGGATGTCTCCCATTCCTGCAGGAGCAATATGCTTCCCTGAGAGTATCGTGGGTTCTCTCAGCTTTTCGGGTTTATTTATGTAGTAGTTCTAAAGCAAGCGTTCAAAATGCAAGACTATACATGCTGCTCTGTCCATCCAAGTGGAAGCTGCAATCTAGTCCTGCTTCCCATCCATCATGATCCCCTTCTCCAGGACTTTCTTAGCTAGAGAGAAGTCAATTCTTGTCTTTAAAGCATTAAAGGACAGGCTGACTCCCTTGTTACAGGCTAATGCAACTGGTTACTTTAAGTTGAAGACACTGCTCATTTACCATTCTGAAAATCCTAGGGCCCCTAAGAAGTATGCTAAATCTACATTGTCTGTGGCCTAGAAATGGAACAACACAACCTGGATAATAGCACATCTATTTAAAGCATGGTTTACTGATTGACAATGGACATGGTCACCCAAGAGCTCTGATGGAGACATTCAAGGAGACTAATACTGTTTTCCTGCCTGCTAACACAACAGTCATTCTGCAGCCAATGGATCAAAAAGTAATCTTGACTTTTGAGTCTTATCATTTAAGAAGTAAGTTAAATAAGACTGTAGGTACCATAGATAGTAATTCCTATGATAGCTCCGGGAAAAGTAAATTATGAGTCTCTGGAAATGATTGTTTATTCTAGATGCTATTAAAAGCATTAGTGCTTCATAGGGAGAGGTCAAAATATCAACATTAATAGGTACTTGGAATAAGTTGATTCTAACCCTTATGAATAATTTTAAGGGGTTCAAGTCTTCGGTAGAGAAAGTAACTGTAGGTGTGGTAGAAACAATAAGAGAACCAGAATTACAAGTGGATCCTAGAAATGTGAGTTAATTACTACAATTTCATTAAAAAACCTTACTGGATGAGAAGTTACTTCTTATGCATGAGCAAATAAAGCAGATTAAGAATCTTTATTTGCTCATGCATAAGAAGTAACTCCTTCTTGGAGTCTACTCCAGCAAGATGGAATCTACTCTTGTTGAAAATGCTGTGAACATTGTTGAAATGACAGCAAAGAATTTAGAATGTTACATAAAAATAGTTGAAAAAGCAGTGGCAGGGTTTGAGAGGACTGATGCCAATTTTCAAAAAAGTTTTACTGTGGGTAAAATGCTATCAAACAGTATCACATGCTACAGAGAAATATTTCATAAAAGGGAAGTGTCAATGTGTCTAACTTTATTGTTTCATTTTGGTAAATTGCCACATAAAATGATGATAATATAGTTCAGGAGACTAAAACTGATTAGCAGTATTAAGTGTTTTTCTCCTTTCTGATGTAAAACAAAATGTCACAGCCACTCAAACTTCAGAAACCATCATCCTGATCATTCAGCAGCCATCAACATTGGTCAAAGAGCAATCAGGCAAAATAAAAGAAATAAAAGACACCCATATAGAAGAGAGGAAGCCAAATTATCTCTGATTGCAGATGATGTGATTCTGTAACTAGAAATCCCATAGTGTCTCCTAAAAGCTTCTTGATCTGATAAAGAACTTCAGCAAATTTTTGGAATATGAACTCAGTGTACAAATGTGGGTGGAATTTCTATACACCAACAACATCCAAGCTGAGCTCCAAATCAAGAATGCAATCCGCTTCACAATAGCCACATAAAAAATTAAAAACCTAGGAATACAGCTAACCAACGAGGTGTAAGACCTCTACAATGAGAAATCCAAAACACTGCTAGAAGAAATTAGAGATGACACAAACAAATAGAAAAATACTCCATGCTCATGGATAGAATGAATCAATATTTGTTAAAATGAACATAATGCCTCCAAAAATAATGTACAGATTCAGTGCTATTCCTATCAAACTACCAATGACATTCTTCACAGAACTAGAAAAGCTATTTTAAAGTTTATATGGAACCAGAATGAGCCCAAGTAGCCAAAGCAATACTAAACAAAAAGATCAAAGCTGGAGATGTCACATTCTCTGGCTTCAAACTATACTATAAGGCGATAGAAACAAAAACAGCATGGTACTGGTAGAAAAACAGACATATAGACCAATGGAACTGAATGGAGAGCCCAGAAGTAATGTCAGACACCTACAACCATCTGATATTTGAGAAAATTAACAAAGACAAGCAATGAGGAAATTACTGCCTTTTCAATAAATGGTGCTGGAATAACTGACTATCCATATGCAGAAAATTAAAATTATACCCCTTCCTTACATCATACAAAAATCAATTTTTGTTGATACACAAAAAGGAACATAATATGGATTAAAGACAAATGTAAAACTCGAAACTATAAAAACCATGGAAGATAATATAAAATATACATTTCTGGACATAGGAAAATATTTCATTACAAAGACACCAAAAGCAATTGCAACAGAAACAAAAATTGACAAATGGGACCTAATTAAACAAAGAACTTCAATACAGCAAAAAGAACTATAAACAGAGTAAACAGACAACCTACAGAATTGGAGAAAATACTTGCAAAGCATGAATCTGACAAAGGTCTAATATGCAGAATCTATGGGAGACTTAAGCACATTAACAAGCAAAACCCAAACAACTCCATTAAAAAGTAGGCAAAGGACATGAACATGTACTTTTCAAAGGAAAAAATAACATAGGCCAACAAGCATGTAAAAAATACTGAATGTCACTAATCATTAGAGAAATGCAATTGGAAAACCACAATGAGATACCATCTTACACCAGTCAAAATGGCTATTATTAAAAAGTCAAAAAGTAACAGATGCTGCCAAGTTTGTGGAGAAAATGGATCACTTATATACACTGGTGGGAATGTAAATTAATTTCGTCATTGTGGAAAGAATTAGGAATTTCTCAAAGAACTTGAATCAGTACTACCATTCAACCCAGCAATCCTGTTACTGGATATGTGTCCAAAGGAATAGAAATTGTTCTACCATAAAGACACATGCATGCATACGTTCTCTGCAGCACTACTCACAATAGCAAAGAAGTGGAATCAACTGAAGGACCTATCTATGGTAGAATATATTAAAAAAATATGTGGTACATATACACCATGGAATACTATGCAGCCATAAAAAAGAACAAGATCATGTCTTTTGTGGGAATATTGATACAGCTGAATGACATCCTTAGCAAACTAACAGAGAAACAATAAATAAATATGTTCTCACTCATAAGTTGGATCAAAACATTGAGAACACATAGACACAAAGAAGAAAACAGCAAACACCAGTGCCTACTAGAGAGTGGAGGCTGGGAGAAGGGTGAATATCAAAAACTACCTGGGAGATATTATGCTCATGATCTGGGTGAGGAAACTATCTCTATACCAAACTCCTATGACATGGAATTTACCCATATAACAAACTTGTGTATGTACCCTTGACTCTAAAATAAAAGTTTTTAAAAAATTAGGCAAGACACTCACCAGCAAAAAGATTATGACTCTCTGAAGATTCAGATGATTATTAGCATTTTTGCAAAAATGTTATTTCTAATTAAGCTATGTACTGTTTTAGACATAATGGTACTGCATACTTAATAGACTACAGTATAGTATAAAGGTAACATTTATATGTATTGGGAAACCAAAATTTGTGTGACTTTTTATTTTGTTATTTGCTTCATAGTAGAGGTCTAGAAGCAAAGCTTCAATATTTCTGAGGTAAGCCTATAAGTAAAATGAAATGTCTTTTTAAAAATATGATAATTGCTGAAAGAACTTGTAGGCTAAAATATTCCTGGTTTTCCAGATTAGAAATGTATATGTATATATGTGTATATTTAGACATATACATATGCAATGTTAGAAATATCCTGATACATTGGTGAGAATGTGAAGTGATAGCCACACATTTGCAATACTTTTGAATATCACAAATCTAGAAAGAAATTTGACAAAATATACCAAATAAATTTGACAAAATATACCAAAAAATTTAAAACCATTGCTGTCTTTGATTCATTAAATTTTGGGAATACGTAACAATAATGGAATATTTGGGGGTTAGTAATGTGCTTTAAACCAGGGGGTGGCCAACTACTATTTATGGGCCAAATCTGGCCTATACCATTTTTTTAAAAATATAGTTTTGTAGGAGGATGGCCCATGTAATTTATGGAAAGACTGTTCATGTATTACTATTTATAGCAATTTTTTGTGCCACTAAAGCAGTTGGATACTTGGGATAGAGACAATAAGGCCAAGAAAATCCAAAATGTTTGCTATCTGGCCTTTGATCAGAAAGGTTTGTGGACTCTCTTTTGTGCAATTATTTTTATTTATTTATTTTTGTTTTTTTTTCACAACTTTTTTTTTCTTTAACTTTTATTTTACATTCTGGAGTACATGTGCAGGATGTGCAGGTTTGTTATATAGGTAAATACGTACCACAGTGGTTTCCTGCACAGATCAATCCATCACCCAGGCATCAAGCCCAGCACTCATTAGCTTTTCTCCCTGCTTCTCTTCCTTCCCCAACCCCCACCAACAAGACCCAGTATGTGTTGTTTCCCCCCATGTGTCCATGTGTTCTCATTTTTCAGCTTCCACTTATAAATGAGAACATGTGGCATTTGGTTTTCTGTTCCTGTGTTAGTTTGCTGAGGATAATGGCTTCCAGCTCCATCCATGTCCCGACAAAGAATATAATCTCATTCCTTTTTATGACTGCATAGTATTACATGGTATATATGTACCACATTTTCTTTATCCAGTCTGTGATTGATGGACATTTGGGTTGATTCCATGTCTTGAAATTGTGAATAGTGCTGCAATGAACATACATACATGTATCTTTATAATAGAATAATTTATATTCCTTGGTATATACCCAGTAATTAGATTGCTGAGTCAAATGGTATTTCTGCCTTTGGATGTTTGAGGAATGGCCGTGCTGTCTTCCATAATGGTTGAACTAATTTATGTTCCCACCAGCAGTGTAAACGTGTTCCTTTTTCTTCACAACCTCACCAGCATCTGTTGTTTTTCAACTTTTTAATAGCCAATCTGAATGGTGTGAGGTGGTATCTCATTGTGGTTTTGATCTGCATTTCTCTAATGATTAGTGATGTTGAGCTTTTTTTCATCTGCCTCTTTGCTGTATGTATGTCTTCTTTTTAGAAATGTCTGTTTATGTCTTTTGCCCACTTTTTAATGGGTTTATTTTTTTCTTGTACATTTGTTTAATTTTCTTGTAGACTCTGGATATTAGACCTTTGTCAGATGGATAGATTATAAAAGTTTTCTCCATATATGACAAACCCACAGCCAATATCATACTGAATGGGCTAAAGTTGGAAGCATTCCCCTTGAAAACAGGCACAAGAAAAGGAAGGCCCTCTCTCATCACTCCTTTTCAACACAGTATTTTAAATTCTTGTCAGGCAATTAGACAAGAGAAACAGTATTCAAATAGAAGATAGGAAGTCAAATTATCTTTGTTTGCAGATGACATGAGGCTATATCTAGAAAACCCCGTAGTCTCAGCCCAATAGCTTCTTAAGCTGATAAGCAACTTCAGCAAAGTCTCGAGATACAAAATCAGTGTGCAAAAAATCACTAGCATTTCTTTACACCAACAGGCAAGCAGAGAGCCAAATTGTGAATAAACTACCATTCACAATTGCTACAAAACAAATACAATACCTAAGAGTAACAATGAACGTGAAGGACCTCTTGAAGGTGAACTACAAACCATTGCTCAAGGAAATTAGAGATTAGGCAAACAAATGGAAAAGCATTCCATCCTCATAAATAGGAATAATCAGTATCATGAAAATGGCCATATTGCCCAAAGTAATTAATAGACTTAATGGCCATACTGCCCAAAGTAATTAATAGATTTAGTGCTATTCCCATTAATCTACCATTGACCATTACAGAATTAGAAAAAAGCTATTTTAGAATTCATATGGAACCAAAAAAGAGCCCAATAGCAAAGACAATCCTAAGCGAAATGAACAAAGTTGGAGGCATCACACTACCCAACTTCAAACTGTACTGCAAAGCTACAATAATCAATACAGCATGGTAATGATACAAGAAAAGACACATAGACCAATGGAACAAAGAAGAAATGAGATTTCTGGTCTACTACCATCTGATCTTGATGAAAACAAGCAATGGGGAAAGGATTTCCTACTTAATAAATGGTGCTGGGAAAACTGGGTAGCTATATGCAGAAAATTGAAACTGGACTTCTTCCTTAGACATTATACAAAAATTAAGTCAAGGTGGGATAAAGACTTAAATTTATAAAACCCCAAACTTTAAAAACCCCAGAAGAAAAGCTAGCCACTACCATTCAGGACATAGGCATGAGCAAAGATTTCATGATTAAAACACCAGAAGCAATTTCAACAAAAGCAAGAATTGATAAATGGAATCTAATTAAGCTAAAGGTTTCTGCACAACAAAATAAACTATCATCAGAATGCATAGAAAACCTACACCTTGGGAGAACATTTTTGTGTCATTATTTGTTGGAGTGAAATAAGAAAACTGCATATCTAACAAGCTGATGGTTAGGTAAATTATAAAACATCTTTGAGATACATAACAATGTTAAAATGAAACAAGTTTATGTGAAGGTTTTAGTGTGAGAAAATGATGAGAATTTAATGAGCCATTGTAATTGGTGCTTTAAAGCCTTCTTTGTTACTTGACATTTCTGCTGCCACTGTACATGAAAATCACAAACTTGTTAGATGTTTGCTCAGTGCTAGTGACTAGATGAGATTCTGAGGTTCCAAAGGTAAAAGCCAGAACTTAATGATTGCAGAATAAGTGAAAAGTCAGGGAAATTGAGAAATAAATACACAATGACAGAGGCCAAGAACAAACTCTAAAGAAGTTGAAAATAGTTACATTGGAATACATTTTACTGAAAGTCAGTTTTCAAAGTGTGTTTACTCATGTGAGTTTTGATTGATCCTGAGTGATTATTCTGTTTTTAAGAGGGCTATTTTGAGCTTGTCTTTTTTGTTCACCTCTCTGAGATTGGTCAGTTTTAATACATAGGCCGTCACAAGATTCTGCTTCTCTGCTTGCATCAACTGTCTGTCTTCTGGTGTAAAGAGAGAAATGAAGACAGCCATGGGAGAAAGAGCTCTAAAGCAGGCTCTGGAGATATAGTTGTGATTTGTATTCTAGACTCTGCTTAGGTTGATTTGTGTGTGTCTGTCAGGGGTGGTGGGGTGGTGCAAGAGTAGCTTTATTATCCCTGACCCTAATACAATCTGGTGGTCTTGATGACAGAAGCAGGTCAGCTGATGTCACTCATGGGCTTTTTCATTTTAGTGACTAAATTAATTTTGTCTTTGCTTTCTGCACCTGTGCACACACAACAAACATAGGGAATGGAATAGAAAAAAAAAAAGCTCAAGAGTAAATAAAGCCATTAAAAGCAATTTCAATCTCCTATAAGATAGATATATCTTTTGACGGGAGTTTCTAACTGTAGAATTACATTTGTTCAATTTGAACAATATTGTGTAGGCTGATGCCCTAAAAACCTTGTGGTATAAATTTTTGTTTAAGCTTTCTGCCTTCCAATCACCTATAATGTTAGAGATTTCTACTCTCACTATATTCATTCCCACCATTAATTTATTTTCCTTCTACC
Organism: Cacajao melanocephalus; assembly: GCA_963573385.1. Lineage (NCBI taxonomy): Eukaryota > Metazoa > Chordata > Mammalia > Primates > Pitheciidae > Cacajao > Cacajao melanocephalus. The sequence goes on from CAUYLG010022941.1 coordinate 23,677, forward strand.
CTAAAGTTGACTTGTTCTGCCCAGCACTCATGACATTCTAAATAAAAAAAGAACAATAATGTGTTTTGCAGCAACTTGAATGGAATTGGCCATTATCCTAAGTCAAGTAACTCAGGGATAGAAAATGAAATAGCACATGCTTTTGTTCATAAGTGGGGGCTAAGCAATAGGCACCCAAAGGCACACAGAGTGATTTAATGGACATTGGAGGCTCAGAATGGAGGGCAGTGGAACGGCATGAGGGATGAAAAATTGCTGATTCGATAAAATGTACACTATTTGGATGATATGTACACTAAAATCCCAGATGACACCACTATAAAATTAATGCATGTAATAAAAATCCACATGTATCCCTAAAGCCATAGAAATTTAAAAAATGAAATCAATCAAACATATAAGCCTTCTCTTTCTTGGAATCTTGTACTTTCTGACCCTTTGGCATAGGCTGACCTTTCCCCGAGTAGTTCTTTCATTCTTTTTCATTATTTTAATTCTCAGGTCAAATGTCCCCTCTTCACTGAGGGAATTCTGACACCTGTATTTGAGCGACATACCATCACCTCCACTTTGCTTCCGGTATTTTCTATACCATCATCTCTAAGTTTAGCAGTTATTGCTATATACAAATATATTTTAATTATTTTTGGAGACACGTTATTGCTTTGTTGTCTAGACTGGTCTTGAACTCCTGGCCTCAGGCCATCCTCCTGCCTTGAACTTTCAAAGTGCTAGGATTACAGACATGAGACACCATGCTCAGCCTATCTCATTTTATATTTGTGTATGTACTTTACTAACTGCTTATTTCTTCCAACTGTACTCTACGTCCCATTAGAGTATGGTATGGACCTTGACGTTCATTACAGCATAGACCTTGCTTACCTGTCTTTGGCACCAGTAATATTGCCTGTCATTTAATTAGTGCCCTGTGTCCACTTGTTATTGAGGAAAGATCTAATAGATTATTTATAATAAGTTCCTTTTTTCCATTTTTTTTATTATTATTATTTTTTACTTGATGAAGAAACTGTATCTCTTGAGCATTTTATCATCTCTTGTGGTTTTCAGTCATCTCTAAAAAGATAATTTCCAAATCTCTCTCTAACGCTAATCTTCCTATCAAGGGTTGGACTCAGGAACTTTACTCATGATCCACTGCCAGCTGTATTGTAAAACTGCATTTAGTCTGGCTGTCCCATGGCTTACTCACATCTGTGGCAAAGCCATGAGGTTTACCATCGTGCCTTTTCTTACATTCATCATGCCATGGTTTTCATTTGTGCTTTTTTTTTTCGTCACGTTTCTCCTGGGTTTATGTTCTTGTAATAAATTGATTGCCATTAAGCCACTTCTTTTATTATATTCTGACACTGGAACCCAAGTTACTTTTCTTCAACAAGTCAGTAATTATATAGCTGCAGTACTTACTTTATAAGAGTCAGTCGATAGTGTCTTTACAATAATAAAAGTGAAGCACCTCTGTGGCATGTGAAGTCATTCTAAAAAATTATCCAGCTTCAATTTTTAGTTCATCTTCTGGCCTGCCTCTCTTACACAGTGCACAATCTTCATTGTTGCCAGGCCACACTCTGGTAGCATTTGATTATAAGCCTAGAGAAAAAATGAGATAGTACTTGAAGTAATTCTAACTCTATGTCTGCCATACCTTGGATGCTCAGGAAATGTTAGTTCAACTTTAAATAATCTCATTCTAGTTTTGTATCTTGACCTCTATTTTACATATTAGAACCTCAAAAATTTGTTCTAGCCTTTTTTGTTTAATTCCAGTACTACCTCATTGAGAAATAAATAATTACAATAGAGTATGTGCTCATTAGGGTCTGTACTCTGTTTAAGAAAATATATTCAATAATGTAGGCATAATTTATATATGTATATGTGCACGTTCAATTTGGTTTAATTTTATTATTATTTAACATGACCCTTTTGAACTAGTTCAAAATGTCAACATTTTAACCTGGGAAGTAGAGGCTCATTTAGGTTAGGCCAATTGATGAGACCATGCAGGCAGTCAACACACTTGGGGACACCAGTGAAAGAGGAAGGTAGCCTTTTGAAATTTCTGCAATACCCAAATAGATAGCAAGTGACAATCTTCATATTTCTGCCTTAAGAAAAATAAAAAATACTCTTTTTAAAAAAAGAACTTCTTTGAGTGTATAAATTTAAAATTTATGACACCAAAATATTTTTCAGTCATATCCCAGTCTCTGGGACATAGTAGATGAAAAGCAACAAATTTATAAAATTCACCTCAAAGAATTTGTCTCATATAGATAAACCAGGATGAAACATTTGGTGCTATTTTTTAATAATAAAACCAATCACTGGAACCAAATATTTCCTGGCCACATAGCCTTTTGAACAATAAAACTATTGTCATAGCATAAGTCAGACCCTCCTTTGCTCATCCAGGTGACAACTAGCATATCTCACTTAATCCTGGGCTTTCAAAGACTCATCTACAAACATCTGATAAACAACCAACAAGAGGTATAGAGTTCAGTTCCACAATATATAAAAATCAGAGCTTTAGACATGACAGGAACTGGAAACTGTGCTCAGCTCATGCCGGGATCCTATAAATCACAACACTGAAGCCCAAAGAAGTTCAGTGAGTACAAGTTACACAGCTTATTTGTGTCAAAGCAAATCAACTTAAGTATGTATTGATAATTGCTATATAATTGCTTAACTCCATTTGTTAGACATATGGTTTACTCAGACCTCTTGTTAAGAATCTTATAATCTACTGAGTAGTCAGACCATACATGAACTAAACTATTACACAAAATGAGCATAGCAGCATTTAATAATAAGTCTAACAGAGTAGCTTTATATATTACTTATATGCCATGAATTCTGACATCTCTTCTTAATATGTTACAGGTATTTCAAACTAAGCATTCTAAAAATCTCATTTTGTTACTTTCACATTTAGTTTTTCCATACACTCATATTTCTTTGCCTTGATTTATCAGGGCCACTTAGACATAAAACTTAAGAAATTGGGTTTTAATAGGATAGTGTTTTCAATCTGGACTCTGGACTAATGTTTCTTTGTTTATTTGTTTGCTTAAAGCCTCAGCTTACCTAGTAACTGACCATTTTTAGAGGAGCAACTCTGCCCTTCTCCTGGCATAGTCACATATGTTTTCTTTTTTTCTGTTCATCCTAATGCCCCCTAGTCTGATCCTAAGAGCAATTAGAAGCAGTTCAGTGGCCCGAGAAAAAAGGACTAAAAATAGCAAAGGAATAGTGAAGGAATTCTTACTCAATAGTATGCTAGTTGTTTACCTTCTTTATGTAGATGTGTTGAACTGTGTTTGTTCAGTTTAATATTTGCCTCATTCCAATGTCCTCTTCCCAAGCACTATAAACAAAAACAGACTTCTCATTGGAAAAACCAGTCACTTCAAATGTGATATCTCCTTGAGCTGTCAATGTGCTGGAGGTTGCTGTAGATGAAGATCATCACTCGTTTGCCCAGTGAGTAACATAGTGAGCCTCTTGGCTGTTCTTTCTCTAACAAAGTAATGATGTTTAAAAACTTTTGGAGCAAAATAGATTTGGGATTCAGATGCTGCTTCTGAAAGCTTTGATGTCTTAGCCTGGTGCAGTATCAAAGAAAAATATGTATAATATTGTTATTGAGTTTCTAATGTCTGTCTAATGCTTTATATAAGTTTTACCATTTAATTGACCTCCATATTGCCCCTGGGGAGAGAGAAACATAATATCCCCTTAAATAAACAAATTAAGATCGAATGGCTAGTTTGAAATCATTTTGCCAGTAAATTGCAAAATCATGAATCTAATTCAAGTTAGTCACATCTCAAGATTACTCTTAGCAAGGTAGAAATGTTATGTTTCTGGGTGATGACAGTGCAGATACTTACTTCAGGAGATTTTGTGTCCTTTAGCCCAAACTCTAGATTTGGTAGCAGTGTAAACCTAGACACTAAAAGAAAGATGGCCAGAAGAAACAGGCACAGGAAGGACACTCCATCAAAGAGGCAGATTAAAGACGTTATCTTGGAAACAGAGAAGCCATACCTTTTACCAAGGAATATGTACTTAGATAATTCATTGTTCTGAAGACATATTCAGAAAAGAGACTGCCTGTTTTACTCTTTGGAAATGCCATACCCTGGCAATAACTGGTCTCACAGCAGTTCCTCATGGGCACAAAAGTCAGAAACTAAATGAGCAATTTTTGATCTACTATAATAAAACCCTCTCTTATCCACATAAATAATATATATTAACAAAATTATTTATTCTCACTAGATATTAATGTATCCACCTTAGGGGCTGAAACATAGGATGATATATTACAATCAGTCAAGAGATAAATTATATGTTACTTCCAAACTTGCATCACCATAGGGATTTTCATTACCGTAGGACCCTAAGTAAGCATCTGTTCTAAGCTAAAGCATTTTGGATACTTGGTATGCTCAGCAACATAAATAGTAGCTCTTTCTACTAAATAAAATTGAATTTCCAGAACACTTTTATATATTAAGCCATATCTATTTATTCAGTACCTTTTTTCTTCATTGTTTCAAGTTTTCTATCTGAAGCTAAAAAGATATCCACAGATTATGAATTTGTTTAGTAATTCAAAACTGCTTTTATAAATATATAATCAGTTTTTAATAAAAGTTTTCTGAACCTTAGCTTGAAAATACCAAACAAAGGAGACTAAAGCAAGTACAAAAGTCTACAATTCAAATAAAATATCACAGAATATTCTAGGGCCAAGTTGAGTTGAGCAATAAGTTTTGGTCCTCTTTCTTTACCCACTTAATTCTTGTGAGAAAATATACTCATCTTGATTTTCTCTTCTCATGACCGTGAACAAACAGTGGTTTCTGTGATCTGGGATGATGATATCTTTTATTAACTGAAAATTTGTTTGCTACTACAAATATGAGCAAGGAATTTAGTATTTAATGCTTCCATATCCTATAATGTCAAAATATATTTCAGTAAATGCAGAACCTCCAAAGACTCAGATTCATTAAAAATGAAAGCTTATATTAGTCTAGTAAGTAAAGATTCCCACTCAGTTTATGTGCTGGTTTGGTACAAGAATAGCATAAAATGAGTGGTAGAAAAATAGTGATAAATGCAGATTATATGTTCATGTCCACTTAAAAATATGTGTATTTCTTTACCCATCAACCGTTGATTTCTTCCTTCTCCTTTGAATAATATCGTGTATAAGGAGCATTAGTAAATTTAAGTCTGTAATTTAGTTCATAAGTGTTCAGCCCACAAGGGGTTTTGAGCATACCAAGAATGGAGAACTGTTAAACCATTCATTTGGCTCTAACTCTAAAGAATGAACAGAATAAACTGGCCTATGGACTATAGCTAGCCTTTGCACTTTCTGTGTGGCCCAGAGAATCTCAAGACTTCAGCATGGTTTAAGAGGGTTATGAATATGAGACTGCAGTTCTTTATAAATGTAATATCCAATACATAGGTGCATACAGACACATTCACAAATCAGTACGTTGGATTCTATAAGCAAGAGACAGCAGAAAAACCAAAACAGATCTACTGGGGCTCTAGATATTAGAAATATTACTGTAAAATAATATTTTAATCCATTCAAGATGATAAAGTCAAGCTTGAAACTTTTGGGAAGAAATGAAAACTAAAAATTTACATGGATTTTAAAATACATATATGAAAATGTATATTAAGCTTGTAATCCCAGTTAAACTGTACTGCAGTAAAAAAGAAATAGCTGAAGGAAAATTGTGACAGAAAATAGGTCAATAGATGCTATTTAGAGTGAACCATGCCAAAGAAAAAAAAAATAAAAATGCAGAAATAAAGGTAAGCAGCAGAGAGAATATAGTATGATGGTAAAACACATAGTCTACTGCAGTTTCAGGAGAAAGAAGAAAAAGAGCTGGATAAAGTAAATTTTTTAAGAAAAAAATGCCTGAAAATTTATAAACAACTGATTAACAATGTTTATTGATCCAAGAATTACAGAAACCCTCAAGCAAATTTTTAAAATTTCACTGCTGAAACATATATAAGCATTTGTACAATTGTGAAACTGTAGAAGAAAACAGACAAAATAGCAAAGCATTTTCAACTTTAAGAAATATGAGAGATTAAAGGAAAGACAGACTTACTGATTTCCCAACAGCAGTAATGGCAGTTATAAGGCAATTGAAAGATGTCATTAGCTTGAGAGAAGTAAAAAACTTTCCAAAATTAGAACATCACAAATAAAAGAAAAATAATAAGAATTTAAGCAATATAAAGACTTTATCAAACAATCGGAACTGAGAATCTTGGCCACCAGAAGAACAACACTAAAGGGAATTGTAGAAATTTCTTTAGGCAAAAACTTAATCCAGAAGGAAGGTAAAATTCAGATTCAGCAAATCTGTGGTTATACCTAAGTGAACTTTGGCAGTATAAAGCAATAATAATCTAATATTGTGTTCATAAATACATTGAAATAGAATTATACAACAATATACCATAAAGGGGTAATTGCAATTGGAGTAATCTAACATCCTTTACTTTCTATAAGAAGGGTAGATTAATAACATGAAATGTTTCAAAATCAAGAATGCATTTTGAAATTTCTAGCATCTCCACTAAAATAAACAACGAATTACCTTTATGCTAATAGAGAAAAAATGGTGAGATAAGTTAAAAAATGACAAAGAAGAGAGGTCCAAGCAATAAGAGAGACAATGAAAATTCCAACCATATTAGTAATTAAATAAAATGCAAATGAACTAATTTCTCTGGTTGAAAAAGAAAGCTTAGAAGGCTGAATGACATACCACAGTATGTTATATATAGAAATAGTATTTAATATAATATGAGAAGTATTAATACAATGAGGAATACTAGACAAAATCATGAAGGCATACCTATATTGATATCAGACAAAGCAAACTTTAAGAGAAAAAAATTACCAGAAACCATGGTAATTTCATATTGATAACAGGTTCTATTCACCAGGAAGATGATTTTAACTTTCTACATACCTAATTATTATACCTCAAAAATGTAAAGCAAAAATTAACAGATACTGAAGATTAAGTAGGTATATCAATCACAATGAGAAATACTATCATGTATTTCTAAGTAATCAGTTGAAAAAGCAGAGAATATGCTCAGTCAGTGGATAATTAAAATAATTTTTAAAATATATAAAATATGGAACTCAAAATTGGATTAAAATTTTTATGTAGTTTCTGTGACAACAGAGCACAAAGGCTAGAAATCAATAACAAAAGTATACAGGTTAAGGTTAGAATATGTTCAGATATGATTTATAAATGAGGCATGAAACAAAATTAAATTTTGAAAATATTTTAATATTTAAAAACCTCATATCAAAATTTTAGCTATTTTTGTATCTAGAAGAAAATATATAACCTTAAGTGAATATCTTAAAAGCAAAGAATACCAATGAGAATATTAACATGAAAAATGTTTGTCTTGCTGAATTATAAAAAAAAAATTCTAAACATTCCCAAAGAACATAGAGAAGATATTATAAAGATATAGAAAAAATTATATTTAGTTTAAATATAGTTTCTCAAGAGACTAACAAAACTGATGGATCTAAAATCTAGTTGGTGATTAAAAGTAGGAAGACAGAGAAAAAAATACAGCGGGGTAGAAAGAAAGTAGGAGAGCGGGACAGAACACAGGTGTAAGTAGTCAATATCAAGTATAAAAATGCATTGCTACTAACATTTCCTGTAGAATTAGAATTATAGGATAATATTTTGAATAAATGTATAATGAAATGTGTTTGTATACATACATGTGTGTATGAAATATATAAAATCACTAGGATAATATTAATAAAATGGACACAAAACAACAAATGTTAAATGATCATATAATCAGTGTTCTTTATTTAGTAATTAAAGTCTTCCAAGGAAGATTTTTCAGGGCCACATGACATTACTAGTGGAAACATCGAATCATAAAGTGAGAAACTGCTCATATGTCAAATTAATTATTCAAATAATAAAGATGCATCTTTCAAATCATTATATGATGCTAATAATTTTAATAACCATGACAAGGTCAGTATCAGAAAATTTTGCATCAATTTTATTACATATCATATATTTTAAAATTTTAAGCAAAGTATAAGCAAATCTAATACATTACTATATAAAAATATGGTAAAATAATTTTATAAAGTTGACTTAATATCAAAAAATTCAAAATTGATTAAATTTGAATAATTGATGCATTCTTCTGTATTAACATAAGAAAAATATTTTATAAGCCCAAAAATAAATACAGAAAATTGTTTGATAAAATTAATCATTTACTCATTAATTTTATTTTTATTTTTATTTATTTATTTATTTTTTGAGACAGATTTTGTTTTTGCTGCCCAGGCTGGAGTGCAGCAGTGCAAATCTCGGCTCACTGCAAACTTCGCCTCCTGGTTCAAGTGATTCTCCTGCCTCAGCCTCCTGAGTATCTGGGATTATAGGCACCCGCACCATGCTCAGCTGATTTTTGTATGTTTAGTGGAGACCGGGTTTCATTGTGTTGGTGAGGCTGGTGTCAAACTCCTGATCTCAAGTGATCTGCCCACCTCAGTTTCCCAAAGTGCTGGGATTGCAGGCATGAGCCATGGTGCCCAGCCTGTATTTATTAATTTTAGAAGAAAAATATATTCTAAGCATTTAAGGAACAGAAAGAATCTTTATTCATATGGTAAGGATATATACAAATGTATGGTTAACATCATATTTGATGATGAAATTATGAAATCAGTCCTTTTAGATTGCACTGAGACAATAATACCTGCCAAGTCCACTTTGCTTTTTTTTTCTTTTTTTGAGACAGAGTCTTGCTCTATCACCCAGACTGGAATGCAGTGCCATAATCTTGGTTCACTGCAACCTCTGCCACATGAATTCAAGAGATTCTCCTGTCTCAGCCTCCTGAGTAGCTGGGATTACAGGAGTGGACCACCACACCGGGCTAATTTTTGTATTCTTAGTAGAGATGTGGTTTCACCATGTTGGCCAAGCTGGTCTCAATCTCCTAACCTCAAGTGATCCACCTGTCTCGGCCTCCCAAAATGGTGGGATTACAGGCATGAGACACTGAGCCCAGCCCATGTCCATTTTTTCTGACATTGCATTAGGCAATCCTATGGCTGAAGAAATGGACTGATGTGAGTAAGAATTGAAAATAACAACATTTCATTATTAATAGATAATTTTAGTAGATGTAAACCAAATAATATGAAGACAAAATATTTAAATTGGTGAGTTTAGCAAGTTTTTAAGATTAAAAAATACAGAAAAATCAAATAAGTAGTATTTTTAAAGACACTTAGTATAGCATCAAAAAATTCCCTAACTAAAAATAAATATAAATATAAGAGGTAATTTTAATTTGCTTCACAAATTGACTTATAGGTTAAAAATATTCCTAATAAAAAATAGGATTCCAAACCACACAGCTTCCTTCAACACACAATGAGTATGACATGTAATTAAGAAATAGAACATTCTTGTTTGTCTGGGACTGCAGAAAATTGTGTATTGGGAGGAACCATGAATCTTGTTGATTTTTAAAAATATATCCTATATTTATTTAAAAAATAATATCCTTACAATGTGCTACTGTGCTTTGAATTTTGAATACTGGTTTCAGAATTCATTATGGGTATAATTTAGTACCAAAATTACTTAATTTCTCAAAATTCTTGTCATTCTTTTAAAAATTTTCTGTGTGTGTGGTTGAGTGTAAATTCAGATTAAGGATAAATTTACTGTATAATTTATTGACTCAAATAACATTTTTTAAAATTGTACTTTAGGTTCTGGGGTACATGTGCAGATCATGCAGGATTGCTGCATAGGTACCCACGTGGCAATGTGGTTTGCTGCCTATATCCGCCCGTCACCTACATCTGGCATTTCTCCCCATGTTATCCCTCCCCAACCTCCTGATTCCCCCGCTATCCCTCCCTTGGCTCCCCTCCAACAGACCCCAGTGTGTGAGGCTCCCCTCCCTGTGTCCCTGTGTTCTCATTGTTCAACACCCGCCTATGAACATGTGGTGTGTGATTTTCTGTTTTTGTGTCGGTTTGCTGAGAGTGATGGTTTCCAGATTCATCCCTGTCCCTGCAAAGGACACAAACTCATCATTTTTTATGGCTGCATAGTATTCCATGGTGTATATGTGCTGCATTTTCCTTGTCCAGTCCATTGTGGATGGGCATTTGGGTTGGTTCCAGGTCTTTGCTATTTTAAACAGTGCCGCTATGAACGTACACGTGCATGTTTCTTTATAATGGAACGATTTATAATAGTTTGGGTATATACCCAGTAATGGAATTGCTGAGTCAAATGGAATTTCTATTTCTAGGTCCCTGAGGAAGAAATAAAGGGTATTCAATTAGGAAAGGAGGAAGTCAAATTGTCTCTATTTACAGATGAGATGATTATATATTTAGAAGACCCCATCATCTCAGTCCAAAATCTCCTTAAACTGATAAGCAACTTCAGCAAAGTCTCAGTATACAAAATCAATGTGCAGAAATCACAAGCTTTTCTATATACCAATAACAGACAAACAGCCAAATTATGAGCAAACTCCGATTCACAATTGCTACAAAGAGAATAAAATACCTAGGAATACAACTAACAAATGATGTAAAGGACTTTTTCAAGGAGAACTACAAACCACTCCTCAAGGAAATAACAGAGGATACAAACAAATGGTGAAGCATTCCATGCTCATGGTTAGGAAGAATCAGTATCATGAAAATGGACATACTGTCCAAAGTAATTTATAGATTCAATGCTATCCCCTTCAAGCTACCAATGACCTTCTTCACAGAACTGGAAAAAACCACCTGAAACTTCATATGGAACCAAAAGATAGCCCACATAGCCAAGATAATCCTAAGCAAAAGGAAAAAAACAGAGGCATTACACTACTTGATTTCAAACTATACTACAAGGCTACAGTAATAAAAACAGCATGGTACTGGTATCAAAACAGAGATATAGACATATGGAACAGAACAGAGGCCCTGGAGCAATGCCACACATCTACAACCATTTGATCTTTGACAAACCTGACAAAAACAAGCAATGGGGAAAGGATTCCCTGTTTAATAAATGGTGTTGGGAAAACTGGCTAGCAGTGTGCAGAAAGCAGAAACTAGACCCCTTCTGACACCTTACACTAAAAGTAACTCCAGATGGATTGAAGACTTAAAGATGAGACCTAACACCATATAAATCCTAGAAGAAAACCTAGGCAAAACCATTCAGCATATAGGCATAGGCAAGGACTTCATGACTAAAACACCAAAAGCATTGGCAACAAAAGCCAGAATAGACAAATGGGATCTAATTAAACTCCAGAGCTTCTGCACAACAAAATAAACAATCATTAGAGTCAACTGGCAACCAACAGAATGGGAAAAATTTTTGCAATCTACTCATCTGACAAAGGACTAATATCCAGAATCTACAAAGAATTGAAACAGATTTACAAGAAAAAAACAAACCCATCTAAAAGTGGGCCAAGGATATGAACATACACTTTTCAAATAGCATCTTTTGAGGGTGAGAGTGAGTACTGTTCTAAAGCACAGTGATATAACAGGCAGAATTAGTGCTCTTAATTAGAGAACTTTGTAAAATGTCTAGAGCTTGAGTAGGTGTTTGAATCTCTATCCCATCTACCTACTTGACTTATAAGACAGTGTAGACTGTGACCCATATTTCTTCCCTTACTTATTTGCAAGGTGTGAAACTACGGAATTCATCTCTTTGGAGTTGGATGTCTCATGCAAAATTCATTAGAAAGGACTTTCAAAGATAATCTGTTCAAATCATTAATACCTTTGTATGAATGCATTTATTAAACAATCATTTGGAAAAGCCCTATAGAAATGGGGAAAAAAGAGGAATGTGTGGTAGGCAAGTCAAAAAGAAAAGTGAAGAAGCTGAATAGCAGGAGTATGGGTGAGGTATAGTCAGTTTTACATCTATGGAGAGGTGCAAGAAGCCTTAGGACCTTAGTGTACTGAAGAATGTTCACAACCACAGTATGGGCTTCACAAGTTGCTGGGGTTATTGAAGAAGACGGATGCAGACCAACCGTTTTACATGAACATCACCTATTATGTAAATATTAGTTTTGGCTTTTGTATTGGATGTACTGGACATAGCATTTGAGGTTCTCTCTGGTTGTAAAGCCTGTTTTGACACCTCCACCTGACAAGCTAAGACTCAGCATGAAAGAAAGGAAAGAGACTTGGCAGGGATGGGGAGCATGGCTGTGTTGTCATGACTACTGCTTTGCTAAGTGATGCTAGCTAGCATTTCCTATCAACATTTTCTCATTTCCTCACTGGTACCACCCATCTCTTATATAAGGTTATTAAGAATTCTAATTAGATAACACCAATAAAATTCCTTTGTTCCTTAGAGAAGGTTTTATATAAATCCCAGACATTATTATTCAAAGAATATTGAAACTCATTGCCCATTAAAGTAATTTTGAAGAATCACACAGACTACAATTAGCCATCCAAATGGACAAATACAAACTCAATATTTCCTTATCTTTTATTCTTATCTCAATGCCTGTCCTAATTATGTAACACTGCAGGAAAGACAAAACACAACCTCACTTTTGTGTATTAAATTCATTTGCTTACTTGAATTTTAGCACCTGCTTGCATAGAAAACACTTCTGGAAAATTAAAAAGCTGAATTTCTTGAGGTTGGTTAAGATCAGCATCTTCCACCTAAGGGGAAGAATTATTCATCAGAAAGATGGCTTCTACCAACTTTTCTTTTCCTGTTCTGTAAACATTTTGCAGATCTTCTTAATCTTCTGTTTTAAAGCTTTTTTTGTGTTTACCCCAGACATCTAATGTTTTATCTCTTCTGAACGCATGTGCAGTTGATTAGTTCCCTCAGATACTCTAGTAAAAGTATATTTTCCCTAAAGATGATGAAGACAAATAAACAATAGAAAGGACACTTTGGGTCCATTTTCTTCCCTGACCAACATGCAACTTCCTACTCCCTGTTTACCACTATAGGATGAAAGTCAGTGGCTCTTGGAACCCATAGTATTTGTTCTTTCTTCAAATAAATGTTGCCGTTATAAATAGCAAGAAATCATGATACCCATCTTTTTGTAGGTTTCTGAACACTACTAATGTACTTAATTATCTGGGAAGTTATGTATGTTGAATTTCTGGAATAGATATTGTTTATTTTGAACCCACTATCTGGTGTGTGTGTTTGAGATCCCATTTTTCTGTATTACCTCCTGGATTGCAAGACCAATTAAGACTATGATTTTCTACCCTAACACATAGTAGGTGACAAATTCAGTGTTTATTGAGTGAATAAGTAAATAAACAAAATGTGTAAATGTGAAGTTACCTCACAGACTTTCCTTCAAGTCTTACTAACCTAAGTATTCTCTGAAAACTCTTTGTGGATAGCCTTTGTAATCATGGCAAGGATGAATAAATAACACTTATTGATTAGAAGAACATCATTAGTCTTGCAACTAGTTGTACAACTGTATGGATTGTTTCTCTCACAGGGAAGTTAAACTATATATGGATTTAGGATCCCCGTAGCTTACAGCTCCGTAATTTAAGCCCTCAACAGTTGGGCATTGTTTTTCAATGTGATTTTTTTTTTTTCCTACAGTTACTTCTCAGTAAAAGTCATTCAATAAGTATAACTAGTTGCTTACTCTAAAATTTATTTGAAAATATTTGAAGTATGTTATTAAAATTAATATAACAAGCATTATTAAGTCTTATTCTTTATATTGTTGTCCAAATACATGGGACCAAACACTATGGGACCTAGTTTATATGATTATGTTCTATATAATTACATAGGTCTTTATAATCACATAGGTCTCTCTAGAGATAATTATATAAACTAAGTCTCTATAAAACAACACCTTTGCTACAGGTCTTGCCTAGCAAATCTATTACAAGATTTCAGTTTGTATACTGACTAGGGACAATTTGAAACTTCCAAAAATTTAGAGAATGACTATGTTGTTGGAATGAATGCAAAGGATAAAATGAATTAGACTGCATAACTGGTAAGTCCTCCTACTAGTAATTTACATTATATATTTAATCAGTTTATATTTTAAAAGTATAGCAAAGATATTAAGTACTATAACATTAACTCCGGTCTCACTCCAGCTTTAAAATTAAATATTACCAGTTTAGTTTGCATACCCGATTCCCCTCCTGGTTGCATCAATTGTGCGTCTTCCAAGTGACCACCAGCATCTGAAGTTGACTTTATTATTCCTGTGTATATGTGTATGCTTTTATTATACATATGCACATCTATACATATATAACAACACATGTGAAAATTATATATTGTCTCTCTTGTTTTGCCTGTTTATCTAAATGGTGCATTACTGATATAATTTTGCCACTTGCTTTTCTCAGTCAAATTCAATTTCATGACAGAGATGAAAATAAAATGCATTTACCATATCAGTAGTTACATAGCAAATGGCACATGCCATATTAATATATTTCAATAAATACCCCATGCTATTGGTGTTACAACATTTACTTGTAGTAAGAAGAAGTTTTAGTTTCCTGTCATCAGATTTTTGAAGGCATTAAAGGGAAACTACAGTTATAATAAAGAACACTACAATAAATGTGCCTGTTTTAGAATGGAACTCATTCTCAAAAGAATGGCTTTTGAGTAAATACATTTTATGGTGAATTTATCTTTAATCTAAATGTATACTCAAACACATACATGAGCTCATTTATAAAATGATGACAGAAATTTTGATAAATTATTGTACTAAATTAGACACATAATGAATGCTGAAGCCAGTATTCAAAATTTAAAGCACAGTGCTTAGCACATGGTACATAGCATAGACTTTTTTAAAAATAAGGGAACAGATTGACAAGAGTTATGGTCCTTCCCACTACACAATAACATCACATTGCGCAATCAGAAGGAATTAAATTTTCTGCAGTAACAGAACAACAAAGTTTCATTTCTTAATTACATGTCATATCTATCAAATGTTCAGGGGAGATAATGAGGTCTGGAATCCTACTGGATTTTTTATTAGGAATATTTTAAATCTATAAGTCAGTTTGTAAAATAAATTTTAAGTACATTATATTTTTAGATTTATTTTTAGTTCTGCAGTGTTTTGATGCTATGGTAAATGTTTTCTTTAAAAGTAGTGTTTAATTGATTAAAAAAATATTTTTATTCTAAAAAGCCTGCTAAACTCACCAAATTAAATATTTTGTCTTCATATTATTTGGTTTTCATCCGTTAAAATTAATCTATTAATAAAATTTTATTTTCATTTTTTTCCACGTTACTTCATTATTTCATTGCAGTGTAAAGGAAATAATTTCATCATTTAATCTGCAAATATGAAGTTTACCATATGTTTTTATATACCCTTACCATGTGGGAAAAGCTACTTTCTGTTCCTGAAATTCTGAGTATTGCTTTTCTTTTAAAATTAATGAATATATGAAAAAAATTATCAAGTAATTTTCTGCATCTATCTTAATGTTCATATAAATATTTCTTTGTGTTGATATTTGTTACTCCAGTGTATTTCATTTCACTAATGTATAGTATTCTATTGTAAAAATAAATAACAATTGATTATACACTCTCCTCATGGGTACAATGTTGGAGGTATACATACATGTATATATTTCCATAGATGAACCTACACACATAACTGCATTGTGTGTGCAAGTTCATCTTTGGAAATATATGCATGTATGTGCAGGTTCATCTATGGAAATATATGCAGTTACGTGTGCAGGTTTATCTATGGAAATATATGCATGTAACATGGAAATTAAGGTACACAACTCTTCTCTTCCTCCCTTCCACACTCAAAATGAGAAGAACTGTTGGCTTTAACTTGTATTTTTTTAATAAGTTTAACTTGTTTAATTTCTTTTCTTTCTTTCTAGTGACTTTCAGCAACTTTTCCTTAGATTATTATGAGTTAGAATTCCATTTTAATGTGTGTTAATTACCTATTCACAATATTTACAATACTATCTTGTTCCTACTGATTTGTAGTTTTTAAATTTATTTTGGATTCTGGTCCTTCCCGTAATCTGTTGGTTGAAAATAGCTTTTTATAGTCTTTGGCTTATCCCACTTTTGGAATTTTTTAATGTGAAGACATTTATACATGCTCATCAGAAAGAATTCAGTTTTCTCACAGCTTATGGTTTTTGTTTATTAATTTCTTCCCTATATTAAGATAATAAATTTTCATATATTTTCTAAAACATCTTAAAGTTTTGCTGCATACCCTGGGTTTTAATTTATCTTTAATTTACATGTGTACATCATAGGAAGGATTCAATTATATTATTTTCCAGAATCATTTGTTGTTTTTCACTCAATGATTTATGAAGTTATTCTTAATTTACCTAATGAATTTTCATGAATGAATTTGTCTACCTCTGACCCCTATATTGTTTTTCATTATTTTGATATTGTCAATCCCAGTGTCAAATGCATGCTATCTTCATAATTGCATCTTGTTTTTTTAACATTTTCATAAATAATATTTTTCCAAATGTTTAAGAGGTATAATTTATTCACTATAAAGTCACCCAGTTAAAAGCACAAATTAGTGTTACTTTAGTTTTCACAGTTTTACAATCATTTTGCTTTAGAATATTTTCATCACCCCAAAAAGAAGTTTTGTACTTGGTAACCTTCGCTTTGCATTTCCTATCACGCACCCAGCCATAGGTGAATATCAATCTACTTTGTGTCTTTATGGGTTTACCCACTTTGGGTGTTTCAATACCCAGATGACATACATCATTTCATGATACAAATGGTATCAGAAAACATGCATCATTTCTGACAGGCTTCTCTTATTTAACATGTTTTCAAGGTTCACATGTTTTAGCACGTATCCATACTTCACTATTTTTTCCACCCAATAATATTCCAATGTATTAATATGCCATATATTGTTAAGCCATTCATCAGTTGATGGACATTTAGGTTGCTTCCATTTGTTGACTATTCTTCATAAGGCTATGCTCTTAGCTAACCTTGATCCTTTCTTTTACATGTGTGAAATAGACATTGCTTGTAAAGTTCTATGAAATACTGTAATGTTCTTCATTAAACCTGGTTTCACTACATAGATACATTTTAGAATAATCCATATAATACTGGGTCTTTTGTAAAAAGATATGTGCACACACATATACATTTTACTTACATACAACTATATTATATATAGAATACACACATAAGTACACACACATTTGAATTTTCTCTTCAGTAAGGGCCATGCACATATTTTATTAGGTTTATTTAAAGGGGTTTTATTTTTTATAGCTATTATAAATATATGACTTGAAAATGTATTTCTATAAATTGAAGATATTTAATTGTATATATTTATATATCTGGTAAACCTGCTAAACTATACTGTGCATTCACCTTTATTAAACTTGTGTTTATATGTGGAAAAGTATAATGTACTCAGTTCATGACAGATTGTTTCTTCACTCCAAATTGTCCTTCCGTTATTTACTTCTTGGTCCAGTTAATTTGGCCAGAGCCTCTACTTCTATATTCATAAAAGCAGCAGTGATTATTTCTGAATTTAAAATCACAATTCATGTTTGTCAGCTGCTTTTATGTCTTCTTTTGAGAAGTGCCTATTCATGTCTTTTGCTTGTTTTTTAATGGGGTTGCTTTTTGATTTAAGTTTCTTATAGATGATGGATATTAGATCTTTGTCTGATGCATAGTTTGTAAATATTTTCTCCTATTTTGTTGGCTTTCTGTTTACTCTGTTAAGTGTTACTTTTGCTATGCAAAAGCTCTGTAGTTTGATTCAGTTCTACTTGTCAACTTTTGTTTTTGTTGTAATTGCTTTGGACGACTTTGACAAAAATTATTTGCCCATATCTATATCAGGAAATGTATTTCTTAAGTTTTCTTTTAGGATTTCTATAGTTTGGGGTATTATTAAATCCATCTTGAGTTAGTTTTTGTATATGATAAAAGGTAAGGATCTTATTTCATTCTTCTGCCTTTAGCTAGCCAGTTATCCCAGAACCATTCATTGAATAGGGAATCTTTTCCCCATTGCTTACTTTTGTCAGCTTTGTTGAAGATCAGATGGTTGTAAGTGTGAGGTTTTATTTCAGGGTTCTCTCTTCTTTTCCATTGGTTATGTGTCTGTTTTTATACCAGTACTGTAAGGTTTTGATTACTATAGCCTTATGGTATAGTTTGAAGTAAGGTAGTGTGATGTATCAAGCTTTGTTCTTTTTGCTTAAGATTGCTTTGGCTATTCAGGCTTATTTTTGGTTCCATATAAATTTTAGAGTTTTTTATTTTCTAATTCTTCGAAGAAGGATAGTGGTAGTTTGATAGGAGTGGTGTTGAATCTGTAAATTGGTTTGGATAGTGTGGCCATTTTAGAAAATGCTCATCATGACTAATAATCAGAGAAACTGAAATCAAAACCACAATGAGATGCATTTAATACCAGTCAGAATGGCTGTTGTTAAAAAGGAAAAAAAAGAAAACAACAAACCAGATGCTGGTGAGCCTATGGAGAAAAGAGAATGTTTATACGTTGTCATTGGGAATGTGAATCAGTTCAGCCACTGTGGAAAGCACTTTGGAAATTTCTCAAAGAACTTAAAACTTAGCAACCATTTGACCTGGCAATTCTCTTACTGGGCATATACGTATACCCAAAGGAAAATAGAACATTATAATAAAACGACACATGTCTTTGTACATTCATCACAGCACTATTCACAGGAGCAAAGACATGGAATCAACCTAGGTGCCCATTAATGGTAGAATTGATAAATAAAATGTGGTGTACACACACCATGGAACACTACATAGCCATAAAAAAGAATGACATTATGGATATTAGATCTTTGTCAGATGCATAGTTTGTAAATGTTTTCTCCCATTTTGTAGGTTTTCTGTTTAGTCTGTTAAGAGTTTCTTTTGCTATGCAAAAGCTCAGTAGTTTGATTAGGTTTTACTTGTCAACTTTTGTTTTGACAACTTTACAACTATATCCCTTTTAGCAACTTGGATGGAGTTGGAGGCCTTTATCCTAAGTGAATTAATGCAAGAACAGAAAACAAAATACAGCATGTTTTCACAGGAACTAAACAATGTGCAGCCGTGGACATAAGCGATGGGAACAGTAGACACTGCAAACTACTAGAGGTAAGAGGGTAGGAGGAGGGCATGAGTGGAAAAACTACTTATTGGGTATATGCTCAATATCTTGGTACAGTATGCTCAAGTAAAAACCTGCACATGTAACCCTTGTATCTAAAATGAAAGTTAAAAAAAAGAAAAAAAACGTATACTGTTCTACCATGTATGATTTGCAGACAAACTTTATCATGTAAAGGACCTTTCTAACATTCCTAGTTTGCTAAGGGTTTTAAAGCTAATAGATGCTGAAATAAACCATATACATTTCCTAAATTTATCCAGAAAATCTTATGATTTTCTTCTAATTCATAACGGGATGAACCTCAATAGATTTCATATGTTACACAGTTTTTACATTCCTGGGAATTTGACTTTGTCATATGACATTGTTTACACATTACAGAAATTCGGCTGTTGATTGTATAGGAATATTTACATCTATATTTGTGGGTGGAAGCAGCATATATATATATATATATATATATATATATATATATATATATTAGGTTGGTGCAAAACTGCAGTTACATTTGCAGCAACTCAATATCATTTGAAAAGATTGTGAGAAGTGTTCATATCCCTTGCGTACTTTTTGATGGGGTTGTTTCATTCATGCCAATTTGTTTAAGTTATTTGTAGATTCTGGTTATTAGCCCTTTGTCAGATTGGTAGATTGTAAAACTTTTTTCCCATTCTGTTGGTTGCCAGTTCACTCTAATGATAGTTTTTTTTTTTTTTTTTTGAATTTGATACCATTGCTTTTGATGTTTTATTCATGAAGTCTTTGCTCTTGCCAATGTCCCGAATAGTATTGCCAAGGTTTTTTTCTAGAGTTTTTATGGTGGTAAGTCTTACGTTTAAATCTTTAATCCATCTGGAGTTAATTTTTGTATAAGGTGTAAGGAAGGGATCCAGTTTCAGCTTTCTGCATATGGCTAGCCAGTTTTCCCAACACCATTTATTAAACAGTGAATCATTTCCCCATTGCTTGTTTTTGTCAGGTTTGTCAAAAACAAACAGATGGTTGTTTATGTGTGGCATTATTTCTGAGGCCTCTATTGTGTTCCACTGGTCTATGTTTCTGTTTTGGTACCAGTACCATGCTGTTTTGATTACTGTAACCTTACAAGGTTAAGTATGGTTTGAAGTCATCTAGCATAATGTCTCCAGCTTTGTATTTTTTGCTTAGGATTGTCTTGGCTATGCGGGCTCACTTTTGGTTCCATTTGAAGTGTAAGGTAGTTTCTTCCAATTCTGTGAAGAAAGCCAATGCTAGCTTCATGGGGATAGCAATGAATCTGTAAATTACTTGGGGTAGTATGGCCATTTTCGCAGTATTGATTCTGCCTAACCATGAGCATGGAATGATTTTCCATCTGTTTTTGTCCTCTCTTATTTCCTTGAGCAGTGGTTTGTAGTTCTCCTTGAAGAGGTCCTTCACATCCCTTGTTGTATTCCTAGGTACTTTATTCTCTTTGTAGCAATTGTGAATGAGAGCTCACTCATGGTTTGGCTGTCTTTAAGTCTGTTATTGGTGTATAGGAATACTTGCAATTTTTGCACATTGATTTTGTATCCTGAGACTGCTGAAGTTTCTTATCAGCTTAAGGAGATTTGGGGCTGAGACGATGGGGTCTTCTAAGTATACAGTCTTGTCATCTGCAAATAGAGACAATTTGACTACCTCTTTTCCTCATTGAATCCCCTTTATTTCTTTTTGTTGCCTAATTGCCCTGGCCAGAACTTCCAATACTATATTGAATAGGAGTGGTGAGAGAAGGCATCCTTATCTAGTGCCAGATTTCAAAGGGAATGCTTACAGTTTTTGCCCATTTGGTGTAATATTGGCTTTGTGTTTGTCATAAATAGCTCTTATTATTTTGTGATATGTTCCATTGATATCTAGTTTTTTGAGAGCATTTTTTTGTGTGTGTATGTATGTATATAAATACATACATATATGTATATATGTGTGTGTATGTATATATATGCATACATATATGTATATATGTGTGTGTATGTATATATTTACATACATATATATGTATATGTGTGTGTATATACATATATATGTATATATTTGTGTGTGTGTGTGTGTATATATGTATATACACACATACATATATATATATTTGTACTTTAGGTTCTGGAGTACATGTGCAGATCATGCAGGATTGTTGTATAGGTACACACATGGCAATGTGGTTTGCTGCCTCCATCCCCCCATCACCTATATCTGTCATTTCTCACCATGTTATCCCTCCCCAACCTCCCTACCCCCTGCTGTCCTCCCCTATTCCCCCACAACAGACCCCAGTGTGTAATGCTCCCCACCCTGTGTCCATGTGTTCTCATTGTTCAACACCCACCTATGAGAGAGAACATGCAGTGTTTGATTTTCTATTCTTGTGTCAGTTTGCTAAGAATGATGGCCTCCAGATTCATCCATGTCCCTACAAAGGACAGGAACTCACTGTTTTTTAAAGCTGCATAGTATTCCATGGTGTATATGTGCCACATTTTCCTTGTCCAGTGTATCACCAATGGGCATTTGGGTTGGTTCCACATCTTTGCTATTGTAAACAGTGCCACAATGAACATGCATGGCATTTGTTTTATAATGGAGTGATTTATAATCCTTTGGATATATACCCAGTAATGGGATTGCTGGGTCAAATGGAATTTCCATTTCTAGGTCCTTGAGTAATTGCCACACCATCTTCCACAGTGGTTGAACTAAGTTACACTCCCACCAACAGCGTAAAGTGTTCTAATTCTGCACATCCTCTCCAGCATCTGTGGACTCCAGAGTTTTTAATGATCACCATTCTAACTGATGTGAGATGGTATCTCAATATGGTTTTGATTTGCATTTCTCTAATGACTAGTGATGATGAGCATTTTTTCATGTTTGTTGGTCTCATATATCTCTTCTTTTGAAAAGTGTCTGTTCATATCCTTCGCCCACTTTTGAATGGGTTTGTTTTTTCTTGTAAATCTGTTTTAGTTCTTTGTAGATTCTGGATATTAGCCCTTTGTCAGAAGGGTAGATTGCAAAAATTTTTTCCCATTCTGTTGGTTGCCAGTTGACTCTAATATTTGTTTCTTTTGCTGTGCAGAAGCTCTGGAGTTTAATTAGATCCCATTTGTCTATTTTGGCTCTTGTTGCCAATGATTTTGGTGTTTCAGTCATGAAGTCCTTGCCTATGCCTATGTGCTGAATGGTTTTTGCCTAGGTTTTCTTCTAGGGTTTATATGATGTTAGGTCTCATCTTTAAGTCTTTAATCCTTCTGGAGTTAATTTTAGTGTAAGATGTTAGGAAGGGGTCCAGTTTCTGTTTTCTGCACATGGCTAGCCAGTTTTCTCAACACCATTTATTAAACAGGGAATCCTTTCCCCATTGCTTGTTTTTTTTTCAGTTTTGTCAAAGATCAGATGGTTGTAGATGTGTGGCATTGCCTCCAAGGCCTCTTCTCTGTTCCATTGGTCTATATCTCTGTTTTGGTACCAATACCATGCTGTTTTTATTACTGTAGCCTTATTGTATAGTTTGATGATGCCTTCAGCTTTGTTCTTTTTGCTTAGGATTGTCTTGGCTATGTGGGCTCACTTTTGGTTCCATATGAACTTTAAAGTGTTTTTTTCCAGTTCTCTGATGAGGGTCATTGGAAGCTTGATAGGGTAGTGTTTAATCTATAAATTACTTTGGGCCATATGGCCATTTTCACAATATTGATTCTTCCTAACCATGAGCATGAAATGATTTTCCATCTGTTTGCATCCTCTCTTATTGTGTTGAGCAGTGGTTTGTAGTTCTTCTTGAAGAGGTCCTTTACATCCTTTGTTAGTTGTATTCCTAGGTATTTGGCAGTTGTGAATGGTAGTTCACTCTTGATTTGGCTCCTTTTTAGTCTGTTATTGGTGTATAGGAATGCTTGTGATTTTTGCACATTGATTTTGTATCCTGAGACTTTGCTGAGGTTGCTTATCAGTTTCAGGAGATTTTGGGCTGAGACGATGGGGTCTTCTAAATATATAATCATGTCCTCTGCAAATAGAGACAATTTGACTTCCTCCTTTCCTAATTGAATACCCTTTATTTCCTTTTCTTGCCTGATTGCTCTGGCTAGAACTTCCAATACTATATTGAATAGGAGGAGAGAGGGCATCCTCATCTACTGCCAGATTTCAAAGGGAATGCTTCCAGTTTTTGCCCATTCAGTATGATATTGACTGTGCATTTGTGGTAAATAGCTTTGATTATTTTGAGATATGTTCCATAGATACATAGTTTACTGAGAGTTTTTAGCATAAAGTGCTGTTAAATTTTGTCAAAGGCCTTCTCTGCATCTATTAAGATAATCATGTGGTTTTTGTCTTTGCTTCTGTTTATGTGGTGGATTATGTTCATAGATTTGCATATGTTGAACCAGCTTTGCTCCCAAGGATGAAGCTGACTTGATCATGATGGATAAACTTGTTGATGTGCTGTTGGATTCATTTTGCTAGTATTTTATAGAGGATTTTCACATCAATGTTCCTCATGTATACTGGCCTGAAATTTTCTTTTTTAATTGTGTCTCTTCCAGTTTTTGCTAACAGGAAGACATTTATGCAGCCAACAAACATGAAAAAAAGCTCATCATCACTGGTCATTAGAGAAATGCAAATCAAAACCACATCGAGATACCATCTCATGCCAGTTACAATGGCAATCATTAAAAAAAATATGAGACAACAGGTGCCAGAGAGGATGTGGAGAAATAAGAATGCTTTTACACTGTTGGTGGGAGTGTAAATTAGTTCAACCACTGTGGAAGACAGTGTGGTGATTCCTCAAGGACGTAGAAATAGAAATACCATTTGACCCAGGAATCCCATTATTGGGTATATACTCAAAGAATTATAAATCATTCTATTATTAATACACATGCAGATGTATGTTTACTGCAATACTGTTCATAATAGCAAAGAGTTGGAACCAACCCAAATGCCCCTCACTGATAGACTGGATAAAGAAAATGTGGCACATACACATCATGGAATACTATGCAGCCATAAAAAAGGATGAGTTCTTGTCCTTTACAGGGGTGTGGATGAAGCTGGAAACCATCATTCTCAGCAAACTGACACAAGAACAGAAAACACAACACTGTATGTTCTCACTCATAAGTGGGTGTTGAACAATGAGTACACATGAACACAGGGAGGGGAACATCACACACTGGGGTGTGTTTGGGGGTGGGGGACTAGGGGAGGGAAAGCAAGGGGTGGGGAGATTGGGAAGGGATAACATTAGGAGAAATACCTAATGTGGGTGATGGGGAATGGAGGCAGCAAACCACCATGGCAGGTGTATAACTATGTAACAAACTTTCACATTCTGCACATGTACGCCAGAACTTAAAGTATAATAAAAAATATTTTTTTTAAAGAAAGGAAGGATTTTGAGAGCATGCCCTTTGTTTTAGTTACTTTATGACACTATGAAATATTGGTATTTTCCTAGGATCTGAAGCTTATTATTAAAATAGTATGACTACTATGGGATAGATTCTTATTCTCTTTAATATTTATAGGTTAATTCATGTGATTTATTCATCATTGACCAAGTTTTGGTGATTAGATGTTTTCAGAAAATTGCCATTTTAAGGATTTTTCAAATGTTTTTGTATATTCTTGTGCTTATAACTGGGTTATTTTTCTAAATATTTAGTACAGTTAAAATAGACTTCATTTTAGACACAATAATATTTGTGTGTGTGCACATCATTCTGTTTCTTTTTCTTCAACTCTTTCCATTGCTTTTTCATCAAATTTTTCAGAACTGTACAATTTTAATAGTCATTTTTAAATTAGTCTTCAGTGAAATGTAAAAACATTTGGCTTTGTTTATATTTTCCATTTTATGACTTTTTTTGAGTTATTGCATGAGGAAGTACAATTGGAGGCTCCTGAAACTTCCCCCATTTCACCAGTGTAGCAAATCAAAAGCAGCGTTTTACCCCAAGACTCATGTTATGGAGGAGTCCACAATCAAAGGCTTCAACTACAAGTATAGTGCTCTCCATTTTAATAATCGTTAGTTCTCATTTAATACCTTTAAAAATCCAGTGGCAAGAAACTAAAACTTATTACCGAAAGGTATGAATTTTAACAACAATAGCAGGCGATGATTGTTTATACCAATATATTAGTAAAGTATCTGGCCCTTGCTGTGAAACTAGTGATATGGCTAATGCACTTTGTTTTCAATCTCTATCACCAAAGTAGATCAAAAGCTATTTGCATTCTTCAAATATGCACTCATATGTAAAGGATGACAGTACTTATTTATTATCTAGTCCCAGGGTGCAGTCAACTCTTTTGTCCTCTGTCACAAGAGTATCAAAATAACCAGTGAAGATATTTAACTTCAGTACTACTAAGAGGAAATAAAACTAAAATTATAATTTATTGCAATTTTAGCCCATCCAACTAGTAAAAGTGCAGAGAGAATATAGGTCTGTTGATGATATTGTCACTCTAATTTATTGCTTATGGAAATGACAACACAGTTTTGGGGGATTATTAAAAAAAAGAAAGATGTCATGAAGCATTCTCTTTGATGTGGAAATTCTTAGTATTTAATTATAGATAACCATATCTTAAGATGTAAAAAGTGAAGTATAGGAAAATGCAAGGTGACTAAGACTTAAGAGTTCTGGACTCAGTTTGCATTCAGTTTGAGTGCAAGCTAAGTATCGTATAACTCTATCCAATCTGTAAAAGTGAAAAGAAAAAAGCAGACAAGCAGTGACATGGAAGTCCTAAATGTGTGAATTTATTTCATTATAAAGGGTTTCTTTTAGAAACTAGGTCTCACTCTGTTGCCCAGAGTGGAGTGCAGTAGTGCAATTATCACTCACTGCAGCCTCCAGCACCTGAGTACAAGCAGTCCTCCCACCTTAGCCTCCCAAGTACCTGGGACTATAGGAATACATCAATGACCCTCGTTAATTTATTGTATTTTTTGTAGAAACAGGTCTTGCTTTGTTGCCCAGGCTGGTCTTGAAATCCTGGGTTCAAGTGATCCTCCATCCACGGCCTCCCAAATTGTTGGGACTATAGTTATGAACCACCACATCCAGCCTACGTGAATTCTAAATAATAAAAGCTGGAATCAATTTTATATAGTAAAAGGCAAAATATAATAAAAGGTTATATGCAAAATGTAAGAATATATGTGCAGTTATTTTTATTGCAAGATTGCTTCAGTGGCAAAATAACATAAACCATGAAAACCTTCTGAACATCCAATTTTATAACATATTTTAGTTATGAAAATTGAGATTTGTCTGTACAAATCTTTGTACAAACCTGGTAGCATTGTCCCTGCTGTATCATTAGGAAAAATGATTAAGCATCAAGATTATTTCATGATGCAACTCTATATTTAAAAATAAAAACTAAACACAATAAAAGGCTTGTTTATATCTTTTATTATATTTGCACAAGCTGTACAAAGCTGTCAAATAATGTACTTCAAATTCTTAATATTCAGTTTGAAGAAAGATAAGATTGTTGTAAGTCTTTATATATCAGTGTATTTATAATTTCTATTAAAAGTTTGATTTCTTTTTACTTTTAAGTATGGGGCACACATGCAGATTTGTTACACAGGTAAACGTGTCCTTGGGATTGATTGTACAGATTGTTTCATCACTCAGCTATTAAGCCTAGTATCCATTAGTTAATTTTCCTGATCATCTCCCTCCTCCCAACTTCCACCCTCCAATAGGCCCCAATGTGTGTTGTTTTCCTCTTCATGTATTCTCCTCATTCAGCTCCCACTTATAAGTGAGAACATACAGCTTTTGTTTTTCTGTTCCTGTTATAGTTACAAAGAACACTGTCCTCCAGCTTTATCCATGTCTCTGCAAAGGACATGAACTCATTTTTTTATGGCTGCATAGTATTCTATAGTGTATATGTACCACATTTTCTTCATCCAGTCTATCATTGATGGGCATTTAGGTTTATTCCTTGTGTTTGCTGTTGTGAGTAGTGTTGCAATGAACATACTTCTATGTGCATATTTATAATAGAATGGTTTATTTGTCTTTGGGTCAAATATTTGCACAGGCTTGAGCAAAGATGTCAAAGAATGTATTCAAAATTCTTAATAATTAGTTTGAAGAAAGGTAAGATTGTTGTGTTTGTACATCAGTGTATTTAAAATTTCATCCCAGTAATGGAAGTGCTGGATCAAATGGTATTTGTCCTTAGATGTTTGAGGAATTACCAAACTGTCTTCCACAATAGCTGAACTACTTTATGCTCTCACCAACAGTGTATAAGCATTTCTTTCTCCCCTCAACTTTGCCAGCATCTGTTATTTTTTTAATTTTTAATAATACCTTTTGACTGGTGTGAAAGGTATCTCATTGTAATTTTGATTTGCATTTATCTAATAATCAGTGATGATGAGCTTATTTTTCTATGATGTCTTGGCTGCGTGCCTGGCTTCTTTGAAAAGAGTCTGTTCATGTCTTTTGCCTACTTCTTTATGGGGTTGTCTTTTGTTCTTGTAAATTTGTTTAAGTTTCTTATAGATGGTAGATATTAGTCCTTTGTTGAATACGTAGTTTGCAAAATTTTTCTCCCATTCTTTAGGCTGTGTACCTACTCTGTTGATAGTTTCTTTTGCTGTTTAAGTTTAATTAGATCCTGTTTGTCAATGTTTTGCTTTAATTGCAATTGCTTGTGGCATTTTGGTTATGAAATCTTTGCCCATGCCTATGTCCTCAGTGGTATTGCCTAGGTTGTCTTCCAGGGTTTTCATAGTTTTGGGTTTTCCACTTAAGCCTTTAACCTATATTGGCAGAGGTTTTGAACAGGCAAGGCAAAGAATAAGAACTACAGATTTTCAGCAGTCAATTATCTCTAGCAGATGCGGAGAGAAGACTACTTTCATGAACATCTCATGTAGTGAGGTGGTTGATTTCTATGATGTTATTTTGTAAGTAAGCTTTCAATAACTATCATATCGTTAAGTTCAATAACCTTTGAACCATTAATCTCACTGGTAGGAATCTGTTTTTAGAGGTTTGAGAAGTTAAAGCATGGGTAAGTATGGTTTTATGTACAAGGACGTTCATTACAGAATTATTTGTAATGCTGCAAAAACATGCAAACAAAAACAACTTGGAAAAAACTTTGAATGTCAATTAAGAGATTAATTTGGTGAATATTTATTCTAAAATAGTTATTTAACAGGTTATATTTGGTCATCTTTCTCTGATTCGGGAAGATTGGGTGTGAAAATCAAGGAACATAAAAATGCACAAAAACATATTCATTTTGATGTAAATGTGTTTTTATGTTTATATGAACACAAAGAAAGATGCGACAGTATCCAGCCAGATTGTCTACTTTGTTTATCTTGAAAGTAGCAAGAGAGAATGGGGCCTATATATAGTTAGTAGAAATCTAAATTCACACTTTGTTTTAGGGAGTATTTTAAGAAGATATTTTTAGGGCAATAGATAGCTATATACATTTTGACCTCAACTTCTGGGAATTTACTTAGAGTAACTGAAAAAAAAAACGTTTAAGGTTGTTTACTATGGGATAATATTACAAAAAGAAAAACACATGGCAAGAGAATTAGCTTAAATAAGCAGCCTTGGAGGACTAGTTAAGTACATTGCAATGGTGCCGTCACCCCATGAATTAATAACACAGGGACTCTGAAGTGGTGTAACACGTACAGTTATCAGAAGTAAAATACTCAAAATGATCAGGTTCCCAATCCAGCAGAGTCTGGAATTACTCTTATATTATGATAAAAAGGATCAATTAAAAAAAACTGTGGTTAGCAATTGGAAGATTATGTGGAAGAATAAAAACAATTATGTTTTGGAGTAGTGGCTAAATTTTTCTTCCATTTTGTCTTTGACTGACATTTTAGAAGACAGTCTATTGAAACCCTCAACAAATTTTTTTGATTGCCTGTTTTGTATTTACATTTTGCTAATATATACACTTGTGAAAATGGCCCGTAGGGTCTCTGTCCTGGTAGAGCTTATGAAGAGGGAGCAGCTTACCTTCAAATAATTACACAGGTCACTATACCCTGACAACTAGGATAAGTGTTACTGCATGAAAGCACAAGGCCCTATGAAAATGATAACAGAGATTAAGGCCACGTTTCCATGGAAGTGACAAAACTCGAAGGATCCCCTACCTCCAGATTGTCCAGGTGCAGGGCCAGAGCTGAGGGGCCAGGAGGAGTCAAATGAAGGTAATAGTAATGGAATGAGCACATTCCATTACTTATTTGTAGTCAAGTTTGCATCCTGTTTTGCTCTAGGGTCCTGTGTAAGTTACCTCACCTCTTTTTCCCTCTATTTCCTTTCTGTAAAATGAGACTGTTATTCCCTGTGCCCCCCACTGTCTCTCTCTGTGTATTTATATATATTTATATATATATAAATATATGTATGTGTGTATATAAATATAAATACATATGTGTGTATATAAATATATATAAGTATATAAATATATATATAAATAAATGTATATATTTATATGTAAATATATTATATTTATATACACACATATATACTGTGTGTATTATATTTATAAATATATATTTATAATATGTGTATATATATATATACTGTGTGTATTATACTGTATTTATATATATATGCACACAGACACACACATATATATATGTATATATACAAAGATACATATAGACACAGTGACATATGTTATTTTGTATGAGGATGTTATATGTAAAGCATATTTTATAGGTATTTTATATAGAATAAAATATATACAATATACTGTAAAGAATATTATATGTGTGTGTGTGTATATATATATATATATATATATATATATACACACACACACACACAAAACTGCAGAGTATAACATCCTCATTTTGCAGAAAAAGAATAGTGGCATAGAAATTCATATGTATATATTATTGTAGGAGCAGAAAAATGTGGATATAGGAACACACAGGTGCACAAAAAATATGCCTTTTTTGTTCTGTAAAAGAAAACCTGAACAATTTCAACTGCCTTGATTCTCTCTTAACAAGAATGCTCTTCAAGGTAGAAGCAACTTGATAATTTTCTTTCTCTAATAATCAGACACCCAGTGCCAGTAGGAGAAAATTTAGTGTCAAAAGTACATTGGACAGCCCCCAGTTCACCTTCCAAGCAGGCTCTTCCCATGGAGGGCCCAGACTCAGAGAGGGTAAGAAATAATTATGCTGCAGTATTTAAGTAACTATCTGATCACAGCAATTACCATTGGCAGAGTCTGGGAAATGGACAAGGGGAGTCTGAGCTGCTTGGGAGTGACTCACAGGATGACTAAATAGCATCCAGTCAATGGAGACAGGTACCCTGGGGACTTAGATAACAGTTTGCCAGCAGGGATCCCACACAGTCATCTTGAAAAGTCAAACTTCTGGAAAATGAGTGTTTTTGTGTTTTTGTGCAGAGAGAGGGAGTAACAGGCTTTGTAGTCATATGGGCAAGAGTGAAGCCTGGAAGTGCCCTTAAAAGGCAAGTTTCAGTATCTGTGAGCATCACTATCCTTCCTTGGAACATGGAGATAATTCCTCATGGGGTGACAACAGTCACTCTGTGTCCTGCCTATATCTGCTGGTCTAATTCTAGGTGAACTGAAGTTCCTGTGCACACCCATGACTTCCTCAGTGTCTCTGTGTGGGCATTGTTTGGGCAGGGGAATCTGCTTGGCCCAAAGCACAGAGAGGGACAGCAGTGCTGGGAAATTAATTATTGGCCCTTATCTCACTCCTGCCTTGTTTCTTCAAGTTCTCATACTGCTTCCTGAGATCATCTCTCAAATGAACTATTGTACACAAATCCTTGCCTCAAAGCCCTTTGGGGGCACAATCCAAAGTGCGACATATATTTTTCTGATACTAAATATTACACAATGAATGTGGAATGTCTAGCATTATGCCTGATGTATTACACACATGTTGTTATTCTCTTCTGGCTCCTACTGACTGCTAAGTTCCAGAATGAGGCTCCATTTGCTAACCACAGAGGCTATGCAACTGTCCTTAGCATCATGTGTCTTGACTCACTAGGAAGTTAGCAATAAACGAAGAAAGAAAACAACTGTATTAACGATTCATATTGAATCCTGCCTCTTCTGTAGTAGTAGATCACCAAAATGTTAACTGGAAATGTAGCTGCCAAGTATAAATACCACATTTCCCAGCTTCCTCTTATGGGGCCACACTCCCTTGCCTAGTTGGGAGGAGGGCTGTGGGGATTCCTGGGGGAGGCCGACTGGAGAGACGTTCCCTACACTCAGCGGTGCCTTCCTGGGCATCAGGGTGCTATAATGGCACATGAGCCATCCAGTCCCTGTTTCTCCTCCTGTTTTTCTCTTTGATTCCTCCTGTCCCTTTTGATAGAGTCCTCTGCAGAATGTGGAAGACGACATAAAGCAGAGAGCAACACAGATTTGTTCACTTTGATCCACTGGAAAAACTTAGAATGGGAAGGAGAAAGTGGAAGCTATTTATAACAATTGCTTGGGTTTCTTTGGGGTTTGATCATGTTATGGGTTTACTTAGCAACTCTTTGCATGAAGCACCAAGAGTCAGTCTTTACACCTGGAATCTGATGTAGGAAGTGGGAAAGGAGTTAACAGTTTGTGTTTCTAGGGTTATTGCACCACGATTACTTCCACAGCTAGACTGGCAAGATATTCTGGATCCAGGAATCTGGATCTTTGGAAACTCATATCCTTGGACATGAAAAGTCAAAAACATGTGCTGAGTTGTTAATGGCCCTGTGGTTTCAGAAGGATTTAGCGGATCCCTGTATCTCTCCAATATCTGTAAAGGGTCTGAAATCATACTAGTATAATTTCTTCCTTATAGATATGGAAGACTTTTTTATTTCCAAGAGGCTTGGTTAACACATACACATCTTTCAGCCTTTGTCAGCTGGTCATTTCAGAGGGATGTCTGTCTCTGAAAGCAAAATAGAAATGGATGCCTGAATTATGGGGGGCACAGAAGTAGAAAAACAGGCAAGATGAACTTTGTTCACCTCAGTTTTGCTGAAGGCTGGTTCTTAAGTTTGCCATGTAATGACCTATAAGGTATGTGGTGCTTGATGTGTAGTTTCTTGTATTCTTCAGCGGAAAGGGATGTACCTTCTCTTTTTCTCTTTGTGGACCTATGGTGATGTAATGGGGTCCTGTAGACCATGCAGATAAGAGCAACTCTCTAGGGATGTTGAAGTAACACAACAGTGGAATCTGCCTCACTGGCAATGCGGAGCTGCTACACCTGCCCTTAGCTG
This sequence comes from Cacajao melanocephalus, assembly GCA_963573385.1. Classification (NCBI taxonomy): domain Eukaryota; kingdom Metazoa; phylum Chordata; class Mammalia; order Primates; family Pitheciidae; genus Cacajao; species Cacajao melanocephalus. Next base: position 56,361 of record CAUYLG010022941.1, read on the forward strand.
CTGTGCTGAGAAAATTGACCCTCTGCTATTTTCAGTCTCAGTGAAGGAGCTGAAATCATAACCTAAGACATATTCATCAAAAAGTGAGAGAACATACCTGTAGAATGTCTGAGCTAACAGTGAGAAGCACCCCTACCTATAAAGAATAGATAGTAAAGCCACATGAAAGAACAAAACTACAGCAATACGTGTCATGATGGATGTGTTTTACCAAGCATGACACACTAGGTAGGCATTTGCTTTTTTACTAGAAAACAATGACTAACGTTTAGATGAAAGAACCTGGGTTTCAAACTAAGTTGTAATGTAAGTCATCAATTTTGTTTATTAATGTTTATATTCCAAATGATGTATTTATAAAGTTAAAGTATTTAGTCTGAAGACTTCATTTCTTGTAGCCCGTAAGCCAGGTATCTGAGGAAACTTCCATCTCAATAACAATGACAACAAAACACACTAACAAAAAAACAAGGTTCTTTGGAAAAGATACTTTTTAAAATATTTGAGGTAAAGGAAATCTCCATAGGTCCTCAAACCAAACAACTAAAAACAAATCATAAAAACTTGACACTGAAGCAATGAGCAGTGATGCCGAATGGAGAGAAACTCCAGGGCTAGATGCTAGCTGGCACCGAGATCTAGGGAGTATGCCTCAGGAGCCTGGAGCCTTCGAGGCCTGTGAAAGAGACAACAGAGATTTCAAGTCAGTCGCATTTACTGATTTCTGAACGTCTGATGGTGTCCAAAATCATCAATCTAGCCACTTAGAATTCATGCAAATTCATATTAAGCGAATTTGAACTCACAAATGAAATTTAAAAATCTAAAGTAAATGAACCACCATGAATAGGAGTCAGAAGCAAAAACTAAAATCAGGATCTTAGAACTCAAAAGACTTGTGATATAATTAGTTAATAATTGTTATTAAAAACTGGCTCATGTAAATGAACAAATTAATAAGAAACACACCCTTCAAACAGTAATAGAGATTTCAAAAATAACCAGAAAAAATTTAACAGAATGAAAATGGATCATAATCCAAAATAGAATAGATGAGAAAATTAGATGTTGCTTTATAAAAACAAAATAAAAATCTCAAAACTAAATTTTAGTAGCACTTTATTGGGAAAGATAAAAAATAATTTACAAACACATTAAAAATTTAGCAAGATGACTATATATAATATCAACATAATTATATTTCTATTCACCAACAAATAAGATTTGGTAAAGATCATTTTTAAGGTATTATTTATAATAGCAAAACATCATAAAGTAATGAGGAATAAATTTAATAAAATATGTGCCAGAAAGAGATAATTATATAATCATATTGAACAATTTTAAAGAAGCCCTAAATAATTGAGAAAATGTACAATGTTCTTAAATAAAACAATTCAATATAATCATTATATCCATTCTCTCTGAATTTATCAAGAGTTTTGTACATTTAATCAATATCCCAAGTATTGATTTTATAAATGAAATTACAATCCAATTTCAAAATGTTTATGTAGAGCAAGCCCAAGCATAAGTTGGATCAGCTTGCCTACTCTATGTTAAGGTATCTGGTGTTATACTGATTAAGTGACTTTGTATAGGCACAGAGATTGGTAAGTTGATAAATGGAATAAAAAGAGAGACTAGACTCAGACCCACAAATAATATGAACACATCAAATGATGGGCATGGCTATGAAGATCTTTAAGAAAAAAATGTTCTTCAATGTAAGGTCTAGTTATTTACAGAGAAAAATTAATTGGATCATAATCTTACACTGCATACAAAATTAATTCCAGTGGATTAAAGACTTACATTTGAAAGACCAACTTCAATACTTTTTCAAGTGTTGGAAAGAGTAGGAAATTATTTTCTCAGAGTAGAGAAATGTATCTTAAATCAGATGTAGACTCTGACCACAAAAGGAAAGATTTGGACTTCAGATATCGATTAGACAAAGCATCATAAGAAAATTAGAAATTCGAGCCTCAAATTGGTAGGAGAAATATAAAGTATTTGTCTCTCTAAAATTTAAATAGCACTTTTAAATCAATTAGGAATATACAAGTAGTCCGATATTAAAAAATAGAGAAAGTGTGAACAGGTATTTCACAGAAGAGAAAATATAAATGGCCCATGAACATACAAAAACATGCTGACCCTGGTTAATAATCAGAAAAATGAAAATTGAGGATTGAATAGTGCTTAGATTGCCAATAGTTATAAAGTCTGGCAGCACAAAGTACTGAAAACATGCTTGTCAAACAGATTTACTGTAGGTTATGTGATTAGGAACAATCAGTTTGGAAAATGTTTGGCATTTTCTTGCAACACTGAATAATCACATATGTATTGATCTAACATTTGCACTCCTAATTATATATGTTACAGTAACTTTCATACATGAATACAGGAACAAAAATGTCCACAGCAACCTTTACATATATGTGTGCCTGTATGTACGTTTATGTGCTGTTTGTAAAATAACAAAAAATTAAAAACAGTAGATAACCATTGTCAAAAGACTGGGCAAAGTGTGATACCTTTGTTCAATAGAATATCATACAGAAATAAAAATAAAACTATCATCTCTAAGCAATGGCATATACTAATCTTACAATAGAGGTCAAGCAATATAAAACAAGCAATCCACAACAATACGGTCTTCTTCTAGCGTGCATTTTCAAAAGACAATTTTAAAAAGTATTCTAGGAAGATGGAAGCTGGGGAATGGGACAGACCTAGAGCACATGCTTAAAACTGTCTTGATGCTCTTCTAGATCCTAAGCTGTATGGTGGATTTATGAGTTCATTTTATTTTTGCACTTCTTTCTGTAGATATGCACTACATGTATCCTTCAGCATACATATTTAATGTTATACATTTAAAACCCATCAAATGAGATTTCTATGGTATTAAACTTACTGTGCTTGCTGGAGTGGAAGCGGTAGATTTCAGCTCCTTATACACTTGGTTCTGACTCAGCCTCTCCACTGGCAGACAGTGTGATGTGTGAAAGAACGCAAGCTCTGTCTTACCTCAGTTTTATTATTTGTAAAAGGAAGATAATTACATACTGACCAGGAGAGCAAAATGTCTGTATACTTTAGCCAGTACCAGGCACTCAGATAAAATGTTCTTGTAGGGGGCCATTATGATTTTTGTTACTGTGGTAAAAATGTCCTTTCACCAGCTATTTTGCATTTGTTGGGGCATTGCCCTTCCATGTGCTACATGAAGAATAGTTGGCTACAAGGGATAGCTAAAATGCTAAAGAATATTCTAGGAGGGGATTTCCAGCTCTCTGGAATCCCCTTCCACATAGTGGGAGCTCTCTTTCCCCTCCTGGATGTCCCCTCTGGGTTCCCACTTCCACACACTCTCTCTAGTGGAAGCTTTCTCTCTTCTGTTGTTTTTCTCTCTCTCTAAATAAATAAATCACCTTTCTACAAACAAAGAATATTCTGTGAGAGTAGAATATTTTTTCCTTTTTTTAAAAAAAATTATTTAGAAACTAAAGTTGTACGTATTCATGATGTTGCACATGATTTTTTGTTTGTTTTTTGAGAGAGCTTTGCTCGGCTGTCCAGGCTGGAGTGCAGTGGCACAATTTCCGCTGACTGCAACCTCCGCCTCCACCTACCCGGTTCCAGTGATTCTCACGCCTCAGCCTCCTGGGTGGCTGGGACTACAGGTGCGAGTCACCACAACTGGCTACTTTTTGTATTCCTAGTAACGATGGGGTTTCCTCATGTTGGCCAGGCTGGTCTCCAACTCCTGGCCTTAAGTGCTCCACCTGCCTCAGCCTCCCAAAGGGCTGGGATTACAGGCATAATGTTTTGATATGTTTGCATTGAAAAATGGCTGAATTAAGCTAATTAACATATGGATAACCTCACATATTTATCATTCGTTTGTATTAAGAACACTTAAAGTCTACTTTTTCTATCAATTTTCAAGTATTCAATATCTTGTTATTAACTATAATCACCATGATACATGATATAATTTGGATGTTTTCTTGCCCAAACCTCATGCTGAATTGTAATCCCCAGTGTTGGAGGTGGGTCCTGGTGGGAGATAATTGATTTATGGTAGTGAATTTCTCATGAATGGTGTCACAACATCCCTTGTGAGATCTGGATGTTTAAAAGTGTGTGGCATCTCCCCTGACTCACTCTCTTGCTCCTGCTTTCACCATGTGAAGTGTCTTTTCCCTTTCCACCTTCCACCATAATGGTAAGCTTCCTGAGGTTTCCTCAGAACCTGAACAGATGCTGCAATTCTTCCTGTATGGCTTGCAAAACTATGAGCCAATGAACACTTCTTTAAAAATTATTGAGTCTCAGATATTTCTTTATAGCAATGCAAAAAACACCTAATACAGAAAATTGGTACTGAGGAGTGGGTCATTGCTATAAAGATACCTGAAAATGTGGAAGCATCTTTGGAACTGGGAATGGGCAGAAGTTGGAAGAGTTTGGCAAGCTCAGAGGAAGACAAGAAGATTAGGAAAAGTTTGGAACTTGCTAGAGATTTCTTCAAGGTTTGTGAACAAAATGCTGATAGTGATATGGAAAATGAAGTCCACATTGAGGAGGTCTTGGAAGGGAATGAAGAACTTACTGGGAACTGGAGCAAAGGTCACTTTTGCTATGACTTAGCAAAGAACTTAGATGCATTGTGTCCCTGCCCACGGGATGTGTAAAACTGTTCACAGACCAAACTAGGGGTTGGGCTGCTATTTCTTGCAGCCCAATAATGAGATGTAGATAAACTGGAGAGAGAGAGAGATTTTATCTTCAACTGGTACAGGGAGGAGGTCTGGAAATTATTGCTAGGTCAACTCAAAATTACAAGGTTTTCCAAAGCTTATGTACCTTCTAAGCTATATGTCTATGTGTTAAGTGTGCATTCATCTAAAGACATAAGTGGTTAACTTCTTCTAATCTATAACTAAGATCTGAGTCCTGAAGCCATTTTTTGGAGCTTCAGTAAATTTACTGAATCTAAATGGGTCTAGGTACTGGGGTGATTACCCTTATCTCATCTCCTGCTAAATCATGGAGGTTTAGCGAGTTCCTTTAGGGCCCCAATAAACTTGTTTGTAGAGGCCTGGGGAGTTTCTTTAGACTCACAATAAAACTTGTTTAATTATGAAAGAGTCCTGTTAAGAATTCCTTCATTATCTTGTCATGCTTCCAGGCCCAGGAAGGGCCTAGGCAAACTGTTTGTGGACTTTTTGTTGCATTTTAGCCTTTGTATAAGGGTGCTGGCTCAATCAGCTTTTAATGTTTGAACTAGCTACTCAGTCAGTGCTGAGACAGTTGTAATAGAGGTCTGTGTTAGTGAGACCTGGCCTGCCACAGAACTTTGAACTTGAATGTTTTGGGTATCTGGCAGAAGAAATCTCTAAGCAATAAAGAATTCAAGATGTGGCCTGGCTGCTTCTAATACCTATCCTCAGATGTGGGAACAAAGAAATGACTTAAAATTGGAACTTATATTAAAAAAAAAAAAAAAAGCATAGCGTACATGTTTTAAAAACGTGCAACCTGGCCATGTGGTCAAGAAAGAAGAAGCTTTTTCAGGAGAGGATTTTAAGCAGAATGTGGAGCTACCACTTGCTACAGAAATTTGCATAACTGAAAGGAACCTGAGTGCTAATATCCAAGACAGTGCAGAAAAGGCCTCAAAGTCATCTCAGAGAATTTTGTGGCAGCTCCTTCTATCGCATGCCCTGTGACCTAGAAGGAAAGAATGCTTTTGTGGGCCAGGCTAACATGACTCCACTGCACAATCTCAGGACACTACTCCCCACATTCGGGGCTTCTCCAGTTCCAGCCTTGGCTCAAAGTGGCTCAGGTACAACTTGGGCTTATCTGCGGAGGGGGCAGCTTGCCACGAGCTTTGGTGGCTTTTATGTGGTGTTAAGCCTGCAAGTAGATAGAGGGCAAGTGTAAGGGGGGCTTGACACCCTAGATTCGAGAGGATGTGTGAGAAAGCCTTAGTGCCCAGGCAGAAGCCTACTACAAGGGTGGTACACTCACAGAAAACCTCTACTAGGGCAGTGTGGATGGGAAATGTAGGGTGGGAGGCCTCACGCAGAGTTCCTATTGAGGCACTACCTAGCAGAACTGTGGGAAGAGGGCCACTGTCCTACAGACCCTGTAATGATAGATCCACCAGCAACTTGTACCCTGAACCTGGAAAAGCTGCAGGCACTTAACAACTTGTGAAAGCGGCTCTAGGGCTGTACTGTGCAGAGCTACGGAGCTGGAGACGCCCAAGGCCTTGGGAGCCTACCCATTGTACTATTGGGCCCTACATGTGGAACATGGAGTAAAAAGTGATTATTTTGGAGATATGGCATTTAATGACTACCCTGCTGGATCTCAGTCTTGCATGAGACGTGTTGCCCCTTCCTTTTGGCCAGTTTCTCCCATTGGAAACAGAAATATTACCAAATGCTTATGCCCTCATTGTATTTGGAAGTAAATCACTTGTTTATGTTTTTACAGGCTTATAGGTAGAAAGGACTTCCCTTGTTTCAGATGAGAGTTTGGATTTTTGAGTTAATTCTGGAATGAATTAAGACTTTGGAGGGTTAATGGAAAGGCACACTTGCGTTTTTGAAATGTGAGAAGGACATGAGCTTTGGGATTGGCCAGGAGAGGAATGACATAGTTTGGATGTGTGTTCCTGCACAAATCTCATATTAAAATGTAATCCCCAATGTTAGAGGTAGGGCCTGGTGGTAAGTGATTGGATCATGGGGGCAGATTTCTCATGAATGATTTAGTACCATCCCCCTGGGTACTGCCCTCAAATAGTGAGATCTCATGATATCTAGTCATTTAAAAGTGAGTTGCACCTACTCTTTCTCTCTCTTGCTCTTGGTTTCACCATGTGATGTGCCTGCTTCCCCTTCACCTTCTGCCATGATTGTAAGCTGCTTGAGGCCTCCCCAGAAGCTGAGAAGATCCCAGCATTATTCTTCCTGCAAAGGAACCATGAGCCAATTAAAACTCTTTCCTTCATAAATTACCCAGCCTCAGATATTTCTTTATAGCAATGCAAGAATGGACTAATATGATGTACAATAGACTTCTTGAACTTCCTCAAACTGAAATTTTGTGTCCTTGGGGCAACATCTCCCAATTGCCTGGACCCTCTCCTGGTAACCACCCCATCCTCTGCTTCTACAATTTCAATTCTTTTAGTTTCCACCTGTAACTAAGGTCATGTGATATCTTTCCTGTTTTTTAAAATGAGTAAGTTGTGAGAATATCCAAAGTTAACAAATACCTGAACTTTTAATCCCCTGTACTGCTAGAATCTATAAACTGTATATTTGTATGTGTGTAGATACACAGTATATGTATGTATATATATGCTATATCTATATGTATTTAATAGTGATATTTTATAGAGAAGGGAAGCTGTCTTGATTACCTCAATAATCTCATTCCCTAGGAGAGTGCCCTATTTTTTTTTTTTTAATTTGCTAAACATTTGCCAAATACCTACTATATGCCTGGTGAGATGTTTGGAATTTTAGAAGTATTCAGACATGCTGTTGAATAAACAAATGAATAGACCCTCAGTATACCATGTAGCTAATAATTTTCATTGAAACTTCATAACTTAGTTCAACTAAAGAGGCTTTGTAAATTTTATATATGAATATAGAAAAATTATAAAGGTATGAAATTTGATCTGAAATATATTTTACAGTATACAGCTTTTATAGTAAAATTTTCTACACTACACTTGATCTTAGCCAAAAGTCTGAGAAGCAATTATTTAGTAAAGTTTTCTATATGACAAAATCTAACCATTTACATTTTAGAAAATGTAGCCAATAAATTAAAACTGAGAGCAGAAAAATATCACTCACATTTCAACACCTAGAAACAATCTTTTTTAGTATTTAAAGTATTTTTCTAGTCTTCTTACATGCATATTGTGATTTTATAGTTATCAGTATAATATATAAGCAATTCTTCCCCCTTCGGTTTCAATATCTCCATCTGGCATTTTTCTTGGAAGATATGTCTTCTGTAAAATGAACTGTGCCAGGCATAGTAAAGTATTACCTAAGTTTTTAAAAATTGGCATAGAAGAACAGAGAGTACTTTTTAATATACTTTATATGTTTTGAATATTTATAACAAAATGGATTTCCATCTCTTAATCCTGGTTTGATTTCATGCCTATTTTATATTTGGGGAATTGACCAGTTAGCTCAGAAGGTCCCTGCCAGTCTGCCAGCTTTAGAACCTTCAGTGCTGTTTGTGTTTGCCTCAGTACACTGATAAACAGAAATCCCACTCAACACTCAATGGTTGTGTGGTCTTAGACATATTCGGCAAATTCAAGCTTGCACTGAGTTTTCAGAGTTTCTGACCTTGGGTTTCAGGGCTTGTCAGTCTTTTATGAGGACTCTATCAGGCCAAATATAAACATATTAACATCAGGGAAGAGGAGCCGGGAGACGCAGTGTTGAACAGCATTGTGTTGTTTTCTGAGGCAGGAATAAGAGCACAATGAAAGCAAGGAAGATACAGCAGTGAGGCCTGATTTGAAAAGGTAACAGTTATTAAATGAAGAGGAAACATGCAGTGTAACAGCCATGCGAAGCAGGGTAAGGTTTCTTTTGATGGTAGCTTTTTACATTTGCTGAATAAAAATCAGTTGCTTTGAGGTCTATTCACTTCCCCCAAATATTCATACTCTCTGTTGCTATATTCAAAATGCTGAATATACAAAGAAAGGAAAAAAAGCCACAATTCACATAACATACCAAACTAATTTCATTTTCAGGGTGAACTGAATTGGAAAAATCTCATTTTCTTAAGAAAACTCTGTATCTCATAAAGTCTTTATGTGCTTTGGAGGAATATGCCTTTGCCCTAAGGAGATGCTTGTGCCTTGTCGGGGGAGGCAGTGAGAGAGAAAGGAAGAAGAATATAAAAGAAAACAACTTTTTTTCCCTTCCAACAAAGTGCAAAGGGGTAGACATTTTAATTCCTTCCTATCCCCATTATTTCTTGGTTGACCAATCAGTTTCCACAAGCAGACTTCACTTTTCTGCTTTTCTCTTGCCTCTGCCTATGCAAATTGCAACCTGCTTTTAATTATACGAGGTGCACTCTCACCACCTGATGATAATGGAGTGAAGTGCATTAAGCAGCTTCAGTGGGATTTTATATGCACTGTAATGACCTTTCAATATGAATTCACAGTGAGGAAAGGATTTATATTTTTCATATTGTATAGGAAGTTGTTCTTTGTTATAAGATGTCACTTGCAAACTTGCAATCCGTAGCGACATTTGACTAAAGGTGTAAAAATGTCGTATTTTACCATTGACAGATCCTGTCTGTTCTCTGTTGTCATGGGATAAGGGCCTTTTTCATGCATATATATGACAGCTCAAGATGTACTTTCAATTGGATTTTCTTTCCTTGCGTTATTAAATATTCAGGATGTTCATTATGCACCAGAGCCTGACTAATATAAGATTAGTGGGAAACCTTTGTGGGAGCTTTCATTAGCATTATTAATATTAATCTTGTGTGCCACACTCATTTTTCTACTTTGCAAACCTAAATGTCAATAGAATAAGTAAACCACACCTGCCCCCCACCTTCATAGGTAAGGACAAAAAAAAAAAAAAAAAAAACTTTGGAGTGAAAACAAGAACATTTTTTATATTAGTTTTTCAAAACAGTAAAAGAGGGCCAGTAGGAGCCCATCTTTCCGATTTCTGCTCCTAAAGAGAACAAATTTGGTAGGTGGGAAAATTAAAGTTCAAGAAGTGAAAAAAGTTCCCAATGTGAAATATGTTGAAAGTAGAAGAAATGACGCCATAACCCAAGGAAGGCTTCTGTATTCTGCAGACAAGGCACCTTCCACTACCTCATCCTGCTTTGAGAAAGTTGAAGAAAAGTCATTGCTGTTTCTGCTGTTCAATTAAAATTGAGTTCAGGAAAGTCAGTAACCATATTCAAACTTTATTTTGTTCGGAATCCAAACCCTGAGTATGTCATATAATTGAAAATAGATAGAATCAAAATAATATCTACTGTTTTATCAGCTTATCAATGTGCTCACATATATTTTTCCAACAGTGCCTGCTAAGTGCATGATAAATACATGATTGAAAGTCCTGATCTAGTTTTGTGAGTCACATGCCAATAGTGTCGTAGAACAGTCTGTAACGGCAATGATTCCTCAGCATGCCATAGAAAGGCTTTCTTGACTTAGCAGCTCCTCATTTTCTGCCCTCTTCTCAATACTCTCTCTTTCCACGTGATCACCCACAGTGCATTACCTTCTGTTCTACATTAAAATGTGTTTGTTAAAGGTTGGCCTGTGCATATACTTGTTTATTACAAACATTTTTGTTATGACTCTTAATGAAAAATTTGCCCCTTTTTCCCCATTCACATGTTAGTTCTCAGTTCACATCTCAGTTCTTGCAAGAAAGTACCTCTGATACAGCTCAAGTATATTTTGTGATCCACCTGAGAGCTATTAGCACCTTATTTTGTAATTGTCATCTATTATTTCTGTATGATACTTGAGAGCAAAACTTTATGTATTATTTTATTAAAACACTTAGCAAAGTCTCCTGTGCCTATAGGTATTCAATGAAGAGTTTTGGAATAAACAAAAATCAAATTATTTGCTGAAATATAACTAGGGACAAAGATAATAAGGCAGTCAAACATTTTGACTCTGTGTCTCTTCATTTTGTGCAATGTGGTGTGTTGGGAAGCCTAGTATCTTTGGAACATTATAGAGACATTGACATTCATTCTCTCTGTAGCATACCCAACAGAGTCTGTTTCATAATCAGCAAGAATCTGAGAACACCCTGATGAAGTTAATGGAATAAATGAAATGGATAATGCATGTGGTTTTTCTGCACAGAAAATGCTCCACACACATTAGCTATTACAATACTTTATTTCCCCTGTCCCTTCAATGTTGATCCCCTCCAGGTTAGTATCAAGAGTCCCCTTCATCTCTCTTTGTGTGCACTAACCTTGGTTAATTCATCCATCTTGTACCTACAATGGCCATCCTTCTAATCATGGCTCCTAGATTCTTCTCTGGATTTAATTCCTCTCTCAACTCCTTTCCCTTCGGATAACTTTAAAACTTTCAGATTGGTATAATCAAGAGGCTAAAAGTCTTTATCACACTCAGTATACATATTCATATGTGTTCCCATGAAAAATATTAATGTACTAACAGGGTGCTGTCTCAGACTCTGATGGAAGTGTGCTGTGATAAATGAGATGTGGACTGTGTGCTGAATTATCTGTTAAGAATTTTGAAAAGGCATCATGAACTTAATACCTCTTTATTAGGTTGTTATGGTGATCAAATTGAGTTAATACATGTAATTAGAACTATGACTTGTACATTATAAAGAATGAATAGATTTCAGTTTTTATTGTCATATCCAAAGCTGAATTACATGCTTTCCTAAAGTTACTATTTTTCATGTGTTTTCCATCTTAGATTTTGAAACTTCTAGCTTCTTTATTCTTAGTTTATACGTTAGTGATTCAACATTAATGTTTCTCACTCTAAACCCTAACCCTATCCAATCAATCATAAAGCCAGGCAAGCTCTACCACCTTAATATTTTTTTTTCAATGTTATAAGTTTAATTTCTGGAGCTATATTTTCTCCATCACTACTCCCATCCCTAAGTTCAGGCCATATTACAGCATAGTTTTTAAACATTTTGTAAACCAAAACTAATTCACACATGCTTAAAAGTCACAGAAGAACAGAAAAGTGAGAAAATGTGTTTCTTCTACCCTATGTCTCAGTCTCCCTTTCCAGAGGCAGCTACCAGAATACTAGAATTGTTTAAGTATTGTATTACAGGGTATTTCTTTCTCTCTCTCTCTCTCTCTCTCTCTCTCTCTCACACACACACACACACACACACATTGTATACAACTTCTGTGTTTCACACGGGGCCACATTTAGTTTTGTCTTAAAATAATGATTTTTTCATATCAGTACATGCAAGTTTCTCACTTTTCTTATATGTCTGGAGCCTCCCTTGTTGAATCCTACATTTCCTTTGCTTTGTACTTTATTAACACTTTACTTTAGATTCAGGGGTCCATGTACGAATTTGTTACATGGGTATATTGTGTGATGTTGAAGCTTGGGCTTCTAATGATTCAATTACCCAAGTAGAGAACATGGTACCTGATAGGTGGTTTTGCAACCCTTGACCCCACTTCCATTTTATGGCCTTCTAGTAGACCCCGTGTCTAGTAGTGGAATAGACAATTCCACTGTCATCTATATGTTCATGAGTACCTGATATTCAGCTCCCACTTATAAGTGATAACGTGTGTTATCTGGCTTTCTGTTCCTGAATTAACTCACTGAGGATAACGGTCTCCAGCTGGATCCATGTGCTGCAAAGGACGTGATTTCATTCTGTTTAGTATTTCATGGTGTATATGTAACATATTTTCTTCATCCAGTCCACCACTGATAGACATCTAGGTTTATTCCATGTCTTCGCTATTGTGAAGTGCTGTGATAAACATGCTAGTACATGTGTCTTTTTAGTAAAATTGTTTTCTATTGTATATATGCCCAGAAATGGAATTGCTGGGTTGAATGGTAGTTTGGTTTTAAGTTCTCTGAGAAATCTCCAAACTGCTTTACAAAGTGGCTGAACTAATTTACATTCCCATCAGTAGTGTATAAGTGTTCATGTGGACTTTTGCATGAGCTTGCCCATACTCCTCATCTTCCTACAATAAATCTGGTTAGTGGAGTTATACATCTCCCACGCAATTCCCCAAATGATTTTGGAATAATTGTCATCTTTATAAGATTAGTTCTTTCTAGCTAAGGAAGTAAACTATTTTCATAGCCAAGACTTGTTTAAACTCCTTGATAGGATTTCTGCTTTATTGTAATTGAAAATGAAATATTTTACTGTAATTTATAATTGTTCTTCTTTGCATGTAAGGATGTTAGCAGATAATATGTTTTGTAACTAGATGAATTACAAATTATCTTAGAGATTTTAATATTCCTTTGACCACCTCTAAGTTTTATTTCTTTACCATCTTTTGTCAGTTTCAATCCTGAAAGCCTGCAATAAAAGGCATGGGAGAAATCCACTGTAGGTAAATTGCTACACAGGTAACGTAAGGTGCCACTTTTTTTCAGTCAAAAACTGTCCGTAAAGCAACATTGCAAATTGGTAGAACAAGTATAATAATGCATCTGCAACTACAGATTTATTTTCATTTCCTGCACCTAAACCCATTACAGAATAACATGGATTTATTATATATAATACTTAACTAATATTTTTAGACAATTCCACTCCCTCCCTTTATGATCTAGTTTTTTGCTGTTGTCATACATCCTTCCAAGCCCCTTCTTGGATTTCCTTCTGAAATGCCATTACCTCAGTCATATCTTGCTCTGCTAATTAATTTGTAGGTTTATTTTCTTGTTATAAAATTGCTACTATAAGGTGAGACGGTGAGACCCCTATTGCCATTGCAATTACAAGAAAAGCATGCACAATTTAACCTGTATTTAAATATGAATTTTTTTCAAGATAATTCTTCAAGGTGGCTCTTTTCACTCCTGAATCTGAAAAAAATGCAAATATCCTCCAATTCTCCTGGCTTCTTCTCCCTATTTCGTTTACCTTACTATATTTTCAATATATACATTTCCCTGACTTACTGACGTCTCTCAGTTATGTATTTTAATGAACATTGCTAACAACTGCTCCAACCCAATATTTACTTCCATTGATCACTACTGTCTAATGAATACATTCAGATGATAGACTTATATATTTTTGAAATATCATTATTTTAACTTTTTAAAAATAAGGAAATCTTTTCTCTTTCATTTAGTTTTTTAAACATAAAATTACATGCTTGCTGCATATTACTGTACTCTTTTTGTTAGGATTTGTCTAATACTTATTTTCTCAATATTTTTTCTTCTGTGATTCTGTCAACTTTACCAGTATATATCTAAAATTTTTTGAAATTCAGCATTTTTCTTTCTTGTATCTAGTGCTCTTGTTCTACCTCTTGATGTACATTTTCTTTTATTTAAGGAAAATGTCATTATTATATATTTAAATATCTTTTATTATTGGTCTATATTATTTTATTCTAGAACAATTCATGTAGACATTATACATTGTCTCATCTCTTTCCTTGCCACCACACAAGCCATTCTCTACACTGCATCAAAACGATCTTTCTAAAATATAAACAAATCATAGAGAATAGGGACAATTTGAATTAAGTAAAATAGATGTGTTGGAAACTAAGAAGAGGTGATTTAAAAAAAAAAAAAAGACTCTATAAGTCTAGCCCTTGAAATCTAGATCGAGACGTTCTGCATTTATGTGATCATAGAAACCACTGGGAGGAGTTAACTGGGAAGCATTGTCAAAGTAAAACCACAGGAAGAACAAGCTGGTGTTAGTATAGAGGAGGGGCAGAGAACCAGGACCCAAGGAGAGAGAAGAGGTCAGATTACTCAAAGGTAGAAAGAAACTAACACTATTTTGGGAGACTTAGTACTGAAAGCCTTCATTTGTAGATTTTTGTCAAAAATTGAGAACAAGTGTTCCCATTGTACAGCAAAAATCTAATCTAACTTGAATAAATGTCCTTTTTTTATTTACCAAATTTTTCTAATACAAAGGCTCTATTTTCTATGAAAAAAAGAAAAAAAGAAAAGCACATTTTCACTCTATATTGCCTAAAATATTCTTCAGATGTTGGTAACTGGAAGAAAATTATTCACATTATTAACTATGCATTTTTCCCAACCTCAAATATTTGAGATAAAAAGTATATTGAGATGAAAGGAGAAAAGAAAATATGGTTAAGTTGAACAAAAACCTTATTTTTTTATGACAGTTCTAGACACTGACTCCAAATTACTGAACTTTATTTTCTAAAGCATTCATTTTTGTTTATTTCTCGGAGATGAACTATGTTCTTATTTATTTATATTTATTTATTTTTGAGATGGAGTTTTGCTCTTATTGCCCAGGCTGGAGTGGTATGATCTTGGCTCATTGCAACCTCTGCCTCCTGAGTTCAAGCAATTCTCCTGCCTCAGCCTTCCGAGTAGCTGGGATTACAGGTGTGCTCCACCATGCCCAGCTAATTTTGTATTTTTAGTAGAGACAGGGTTTCTCCGTGTTGGTCAGGCTTGTCTAGAACTCCCTACCTTACGTGATCTGCCCACCTTGGCCTCCCAAAGTGCTGGGATTACAGGCATGAGCCACCATGCCTGGCCTTTTTTTAATTTTAAAAATGTCTTGCTGAATTCAGTATAACACAGAAATGAAAACTTAGTAATCGGGGATTGAAAATCATGTGTTTGGATCCTGGCTCCCTACTTCTAATTCCATAAACAAGCTCAATTCATTTGGAAAACTTTTGAAAAATATTTTTAAAAGTAAATTTTAATAATGTACCATATGTAAGTCATAAGCTTATTGTTTGGGTCAACTAAATTTAGCACAAGTTAATAAGTGAATGTAATGAAATGAACAAACCTTGACATCCTGATGTTTAACAAGGATTTAAATTCAACTGGAAAGGAGCACACTTTACCAACATGGCCACATGTCTCATGCCCTCTAATCCAGGGTAAACAAAGTGTTGCAGGACTTTTCCTCACCGTTCCATAGCCACAAAAATTTAGGGTCGCAAGGCCAGAGTCCCTCTGCTAGAGCCCTTCCCTGCGGGGCCGTCCACACATGAAGAGGAGGGGCCCGGCTACTCCCCTCTCCAAAGGGCAGGAACTTCCTGAGGCCCCACCTCAGTGGGCAGACCGGTTGGAGTTTCTCTAGGGACCCTCTCCCAACTTGATATCTCAAAAGCAGTACTGCCAACTGGCTTTCAGGATCAGCTTTCCAATTTATCATAATCCTGGATCTCCTAGAATTCATTATGCTCATGGATGCCAACTTATACTTACTAATCTCACACTAAAAATACCCACAAGAGAATAAAATATGAATGTGCATGTCAATTAATACATCTAGTCTAAGTAATATAACTGTCAAGAGAGCCAGAATGTTCTGTCAGTCTTATCAGAAGTTTTTCTTCCTTCAAGGCAAATTATTTTGGAAACTAAACAATGTAAAGACACTAGTTAAAAATGAAATTGAAGATAATTACTGTGTTTCACATATTTAAAGGCATTTTAATGCCTTTAGTTTTCCAGAAAAACTAGAATATAAAAAGTAAAATTAGCCATTTTTTAATGTTTGTAAAGATCTGCAATATGTAATGATTTGGCATTTCCCAAAGCCTTATATTTTCGTCTCTAGCAGTGACAGAGATACAATTTGATAACAACTTAATAGCATGGTGTGGACACATGGTAGTTGAACATAGTATTTTGATGTGAGACACCTCTGTGACCTATATTGTAGATCAGTATTCTAGACATAGAATTTGTTAACTGGAAGATTTTGGGTAAGTTTCTGAATCTCTTGGCGTTTCCTTATTTACAAAATGAAAAAAAAAATACAAACTTGCATTTTAGTTTATTGTCAGGTTTAAATGATGTATAGCTTCTAATTTTCCACCACAGAATTTGACATCTAGTAATTGTTCAGCATAGTTTACTGAGCTCATAGTTACCTATGATGTCAGAACAACTAGTGGAAATGCTTTCAAGTAGGACTTCTGACCTGAGAGGTGGCTAGTTCATCGTTGATGAATGAAATGTGGAGCTGTACTTGTGGGGCTCGGGCTCATAGGCTCTAAGGTCCAGAAGTTGAAAATGACTTCCAATTCAACCCAAATGAGCCTTGGGTTACAGGATTGTTTTTTGGCTTTATGCTGATTTTGTGTGTATTCAGTGTGTAAACCTAAGCTTTCTGACATCCTTTAAAAAGCCGTGATGTGAGTCAATTCAATTTACTGAGCATCAAGGCCTCCTGTTATCTATCATGACAGTTGCAAAGGTAAGTGAAGCAGGGTTCTGACTTAGGAGATTGTTGATCAGAAATGATAGTAATACACTGTGATATTGAAATAAGAGTAGGCACAGAGTTTTTTGCAAACAAAAACAGTGGAAATATCTTGTGAGGGGAAATAAAACATTTCTTAAGGAGTTTCATGGATCTGAAAAAAAATGGTCTTTGAGGAAAAATCAGGAGCTGACATTATTTGAGATTTCAGGGATACCCAAAAGCTCACTCTGAGTAGAGTCTTGTTTGGGGTTCAGCATGCCGAGTAGGGTAAACTATAAAGAGGCCAGACCTTAAAGGACCTCAGATGCCAATGAAGGGGTTTAGTAATTATAATATAGGCAATGTAGGGACCCTAAAACACATAAGCAGAGTGATGATATGGCGATAGGAGCAGTACACAAAGACAAGACAAACACAAAAATAGCTCCAGGCTTATTTGGAGAAACATCACAGAAGGGAGTTGTGCTGAAGATTTGGAGGATGTTTTGGAGAAGTGGGAATAATGAATAAGATTGGGAGCCATGGTGTGCTGAACTCACCAGTGGAGCAGAGTCTTCACGCCACATAGCATGGCAGCTTGGGAAGATTTTCTCAGTGTGACCATGGAGGCGTTTTTTTCACCTATGTGTAACCTTTATGTTCAATAGAAAGAAATAAAAAACAGGAAATAAAACTTCATAAATGTGTGTTCCAGTACTCAGACCTCTACTAATACCCTTGGGAAAGTCGCTATGGCAGTCAAAGAGGAATTATCATTATATCCACCTACTGGTACAAAAGGTCACGTCTCATTCCATCTAAAACAGATGAAATAAATTTTAAAATTCTAATCATTTAAAATGGCAGCAAACAAATGCAAGTGATAATTACCGTTTCCCCGCAAAAATGTATGAATCACCTCAAAGTTTTATCTTTTTGGAGTATAACATGTGAGTACTTAAAAGCACTTGGAGGTTTATCCACACATAAATATGAACAGCTAAAAAGAATAGCACATTTCAGTGCGGTATTATGAAAACTGAATTTCCAAAACAAAGGGGAAGGTAAAGGCAAATAATATTCCCCAGTACACTATTTCTAACATTCCTAAAGTAGCCATAATTTGGATATGTTCAATAGTTTCAAGCAACTTTACGTGTATATACTTTGACTGACTTTCTAGACTGAAATCAGACAACCTCCACTGAATCCTATCCAGACCCTATGAGGCTACTGAAAGGTTGTGTGATCCTTCATAACTTCTGTCACTCCTGAAAGCCTCAGGACACTGAATTTCTCATCTGGAAAATAAAACTTTTTTACCTATAGAGTTTGGAGGATTTAATTAAGACCTGTACATATACTATATCTTATTTAATTCAGGTTCTTGTGTATACTTGTTAAGCAAAAAACATAGGGTATTCTTATTATTTATTTCTTGTTATTATCAAATATCAGAAAACTGTTTTATCATAGTATGTTTTAAATAAGAAAACTGAAGGTCAAGAAGGCCAATTTTTTTTTTTCAGTTTCACACCAGTGCTAAAACCAGAAACCATTGCTCTGATTCTATATCTAGAGCTGCCTTTGCTCTCGGACAGGCTGAGGACGTAGGTCATTTGCCTTCAGTGAAAGCCCTCCTTCACAAAGCCAATGTGCTGCAATGGAGATGTGCAGATATTCATACACTTCCCCCTAAGACTTAGCATCCTGCAGACCCACCCATTGGTCAGTATTTCTTATTTTGCCAATGCCAAAACATCTTGACATTTCCAATTTCATGTCATCTGACTCTAAAACTCAAACTTACATTTCAAAATAAATTTTCTTTAGTCCCACATAAAGGAGCTACCACATAAATCTAAAAAACAAAACACAAACGCAAGTGCAGGAAAAATATGCCATGTCATGACTAATAGAAATAATTTTGTTTATCAGCTGAAGGAGCTCTTGGGCAGAGACTATGGGATTTTCCAGATACAGAATCATGTCATCTGCAAACAGCAGTAGTTGAACTTCCTCTTTTCCTATTTGGATGCGCTTTATTGCTTTCTCTTGCCTGATTGCTCTGTCTAGGGCTTCCAATACTGTGATGAATAGAAGTAGTGAGAGAGGCCTTCCTTATCTTGTGCCAGTTTTCAAGGAGAATGCTTCATTTTTGCCCATTCAGTGTGACATTGGCTGTGAGTTTATCATAAATGGCTCTTATTATTTTGAGGTATGTTCCTTCAATACCTAGGTAATTGAGAATTTTTAAAATGAAGGGATGTCGAATTTTATTTAAGG
This sequence comes from Cacajao melanocephalus, assembly GCA_963573385.1. Lineage (NCBI taxonomy): Eukaryota > Metazoa > Chordata > Mammalia > Primates > Pitheciidae > Cacajao > Cacajao melanocephalus. Next base: position 75,668 of record CAUYLG010022941.1, read on the forward strand.
CTCTTTCTGCATCTATTGAGATAATTACAGTTTTTGTCTTTAGTCTGTTTATGTGATAAATCACATTTATTGGTTTGCATATATTGAAGCAACCTTGCATCCCGGGATGGAGCCTACTTGATTGTGGTAGATTAGCTTAGTAGGTGCTGCTGGATTCAGTTGCCAGTATTTTGTTGAAGGATTTTTGTATCAGTGTTCATCAAAGATATTGGCTTGAGGTTTTACTTTCTTGTTGTGTCTCTGTCAGGTTTTGGTATCAGGAAGATGCTACCCTCATAGAATAAGGTTGAGGAGGAGTCTCTCATTTTCAATTTTATTTAGAATAGTCTCAGTAGGAATGGTACCAGCTTTTCTTTGTACCTCTGGTAGAATTTGTGAATCCTTCTGGTCCAGGGCTTTTTTTGGTTGGTAGGCTATTTATTACTGATTCAATTTGGGAACTTGATGTTGGTCTATTCAGGGAATCAGTTTCTTCCCTGAAATTCAGTCTTGAGACAGTGTATGTGTCCAGGAATTCATACATCTCTTCTAGATTTTCCAGTTGTGTGCATAGAGGTGTTTATAGTAGTTTCTGATGGTTATTTTTATTTCTGTTAGGTCAGTGGTAATATCCTCATTGTCATTTCTAAGTGTGTTTACTTGGATCTTTTGAATGTTTTATTGTGTCCCTATATGCTTCAGTTAAGCTCTGATTTTGGTTATTTCTGTCTTAGGCTAGCTTTGGGTTTTATTTGATCTTGCTTCTCTAATTTTTTCAGTTGTGATGCTAGGTTGTTAAATCGAGGTAGTTTTCAGGATACAAAATCAGTGTACAGAAATCACTAGAGTTCCTATACACCAGCAACAGCCAAGTCAAGAGCTAATGCAGAAATGCAATCCCATTCACAACTGCCAGAAGGTATACAACTAAACAGGGAGGTTAAAGATCTCTACAATGGAAATTAGGAAACATTGCTGAAATAAATTAGAGAAGACAAACAAATGGAAAAACATTCTATGCTCATGAATAGAAAAAAATCAAGATTATTATGACCACACTGCCCAAAATAATTTACAGATTAAATGCTATTTTTATCAAACTACCAATAAAATTCTTCACAGAACTAAAAAAGAAAAACTATTTTAAAATGAATACATAACCAAAAAAGATCTCAAGTAGTCAAGGCAATCCTAAGCAAAAAGAACAAACCTGGGGGCAGCCCATTACCAGAGTTCAAACCATACTACAGGACTACAGTAACCAAAACAGCATGGTACTGGTACAGGCAAAGACACATAGACCAGTGGAATAGAATACAGAGCTTAGAAACAAGGCTGCACTTCTATGACCATATGACAAAATCAGGGATGGGTAAAAGACTTCTTATTCAATAAAGGGTGCTAGGATAAATGGCTAGCCATATGCAGAAGATTGAAGATTCCTGGGCCCTTCCTTTTGCCATATATAAAAATCAATTCCAAATGGGTTAAATCTTTAAGTTTAAAGTGCAAAACTATAAAAACCCTGGAAGAAAACCTAGGCAATACCGTCTTAGACAAAGGATTGAGCAAAGATTTCAAGACAAAGACATCAAAGGCAATTGTAGCAAAAGCAAAAATTGACAAGTGGGATGTAATTAAACGTAAGAGCTTTTGCACAGAAAACGAAACTATCAACAGAGAACACAGATAACCTACAGAATGAAAGAAAAACTTGCAGAGTATGCATCTGATAAAGTTCTAGTACCCAGCATCTGTAAGGAACTTAAATTTACAAGATAAAAATTATCCCATTAAAAAAGCGGGCGATGGACATGAACAGAAACTTCTCAAAAGAAAACATGCATACAACCAACAAGGATATGAAACAAAGCTCAATATCACTGAGCATTAGAGAAATGATTATCAAAACTACAATGAGATATCGTCTCACGCTAGTCAGAATGGGCGTTATTAAAAAGTCAAAAAATTACAAGGTTGTAGAGAAAAGGGAACACTATACACTGTTGGTGGGAGTGAAAATTAGTTCAACCATTGTGGAAAGCAGTGTGGCAATTCCACAAAGAGCTAAAAGCAGAACTACCATTTGACCCAGCAGTCCTATTACTGATATATACCCAGAGGAATATATCTATAACTTTACTATAGAAGGCATGCATACTAATGTTCATTGCAGTACTATTCACAACAGCAAGAACATGGAATCAACCTAAATGACCATCAGTGGTAGACTGGATAAAATATATATATATATGTATATACACATATATACACACATATATGTATATATATACACATACACATATATATACATATATGTGTATGTATATATGTACATATATAGAATACTATGCAGTCATAAAAAAGAATGAAATCCTGCCTTTTGCAAGAACATGGATGGAGGCTAGTATCCTCAGCAAACTAATGCAGGAACAGAAAACCAAATACCATGTTTTAAGTGGAAGTCAAATGATGAGAACTCATGAATGCAAAGAAGGGAACAACAGACACTGAGTTCTACTTGAGAGTAGAGGGTGGTAGGAGGAAGAGGATCAGAAAAAATAACATGTCACAGGGATTTAACAAACTTTCACATTTATCACCAAAACTAAAATAAGCTTTCACATGTATCCCCAAACCTAAAATAAAAGTTAAAAAATAAAATCAATAGGGTTTCATTAAAACAGCAGACAATCAGAGACCAGCTCAGGCTTAATTACAGTTTCAGTAGCATTTGCTTTAATTGGAAGAATAAAGTAAGTGAAGTGAACAAAGAAATTAGCATATCTATCACTGTCCTCACATTGTACATGGCCTTAAAACACTAATTCTTCCTGTCTCTGAAGCTGCACTGAACCCTGGAAAAAAATGGGGCATGGCAATTAGCAAATCCTCAGGCTCCACCTTTGTGAAATTCTAATTAAAATGTTTTAAAATCTTAAAGAAGTTTTGGATTATGCATGGTAAAATTACTTAATTTCTAAGATTAGGGAAGTAAAAATGAAATCAATATTATAAAAATTGTGTGTGTGTGTGTGTGTGTGTGTGTGTATATATATATATATATATATATAGTCTCATATTTCTTGACAAGAAATAAAGTATGTATAATAATTCTCCATTTTGTGTTCCCCAAGAAATCAGAATATTGTTTGGGAATTTGAGCTGGAAGTGATATAGACAGTAAGAAGAAAATAAATCCCATTAATCACTCTGATGGGTGTTTCTCCTTGTCTGTGTGTAAATTTCCCATGATAAAGTAGGCTGTCTCTCTAACTTCTCAGCCTCATAACCAACACGTCAACTGAACTAAAGTTCTTGTTTTATGTAATCAAGTTTCAGGGAGCCATATTGCTATTCATGTATTCTAGAAGAATTAAGATTTGCAATTAGGTGATTCAATTCTATCGTAGCCAATAGTAAATGGGTGCACTGAAGTAGACTGATTATTTGCACATTTCGTTGTTAGCCATCTAGTACTCATTCATTAGCATATAAAGTGTGTTAATATATATGTTCATGTGAGTACATGTATATGTATGTTTTAACAACATTGAATATTTGATTCAGTAGAACATTCAGCTATTAGAAAAATGTTTTTGTCTACACTGTTCAATATAGTAGTCATTAGCATGTGTTGCTGTAGAGCATTGAAATGTAGCTACTATGAAAAAGAAAATGCATTTTAATCCCATTTAAATAGCTACATGTGGGTAGGAGATGCCATATTAATTGGTGCCTTTCTAAAGAAATTATTTTAACTTAAATTAAACTTTCTGTAGAGTCAGGTGGATCCTTTAATATTCTTATATATTGTTGATAGTCTAATGCAAAAAAAAACGAGATTTATTGCATATTTACCAGTGAATATACTCATGTACTCCCAATTTCAAATGATTTGTGAAATTCTTTGTGAAATGATTTGAAATTGAGGGTAATACTTGAGGCACTAATTCTTTTTCATTGCTGATCCTTGATTTTTCAATTAAAAAATAGCCCAAGGGGGAAAAAATGACTAACAAAAGGTCCTTGTCCACTTATGTTGAACTTACAAAGCTTTTGCAAAATTTCGACTCCTTAAATGATTGTCTGAATAATGCATTTAACAAAAAATAAATATCATTTCTCTTGTTTAAATGGCATGCAGAAACTATAACAGGCCTGGGATTTTCAGACGATTTCTAATACCACTATTATAATTCTGAACTGTCTATTGGGTAATAGTTGCTATTTAGGTTTTCTTTTGGTTTCAAACCTTTTGAAGACTGATCTAAGTGCTAAATCTTCTTAGAGGGTGTCATTTTAATTATAGGTTATGATCATATCTAAACAGTAACAGTATTTGTACTATCATCAAGACGTTTTTATTCATAGGCATTACTAAAACCTAAATATTCAATTCAAAATGTAGGTGAATGTTCTAAATATAACCCAAAGCAAAATGTTTAATTTCTCTTTTCTTTGTTTGCATTATATCACTCAATTGAACTATAATATATATTTGTTATTTCAAGAGTAAAATCCATTGTAATATTTCATTGTTAGAAAAACTGCTAATACCACATACAGAAAGTTATTAATATGTTTCTTTCAGTGTAGTAGCTTGAATATTCCTCTCCCCCCTACTTTATGTACACCTGGAACCTCAGAATATGACTTTATTTGAAAATCAGATCTTTACAAATATAATTAAAGTAAGAATCAGAGAAGATGATGCTGGGTTAGGATGGATCCTAACTTTATTAATAGTTATCTTATAAAAAGCAGAAAAGAACCAACATTAACATTGAGAAGTAATGCAAAAATGGCATGAGACATCACAGTGATGTGTCTATGAGCTAAGGAATGCTGATTACTGGCAAAGGCAGCACATAGAAGAGATGAATAAGATGATAGCTCCCCCAAGGATGCTACAAGGATCTAACACTATGGATAGTTTGATTTTGGATTTTGGATTTCTGGTCTCCAGAACTGTGAGAAAATAAACTTCTGTTATTTTTAACCACCAAGTTTGTGTAATTTACTGTGGCATCCCTAGGAAGCTAGCACATATTTTGGCACTGGGAAGTGGGGTGCTTCTGTAACAAATACCTAAAAATGGGAGCATGGCTTTGGACCTAGGCAACGAGCAGTGGCTGGAAGAACTTTTAGAAGCATGATAGGTAGAAAAAATTCTAGATTACTTTGACAAGACTCTTGGTAGAAAAATGGACATTAAAGATGATTCTGGTACAAAAGATGATTCTGGTAAAGAAAATTTCTGTCATTGTAGAGAATAAACATATCATCCTAAACAGAATGTTGGTAGAAAAGTGCTTCTGCTGAAGTCTCAGAAGGAAATGAAAAATATATTATTGGACCTTGACAGAAAGATAATCCTTATTATAAAGTGGCAGAAAACATGACTGCATTGTTCTTTATTATTGGATAGAAAGCATAACTTGTCAGTGATTAATCTGAATATTTATCAGGGGAGATTTCCAAGTAGCATTGAAGGCATATTCTGATTTATCCTTGCTGCTTATTGTTAAACATAGAAGGAAAGAGAAAAATTGAAGAAGGTTTTATTAAGCAAATAAGAAACAGTGTTTGGTGATTTGGAAAATTCTTATCCTATGAGGATTACAAAAGATGTTAAAGTGTATTCAGGAAAAAGGGTCAAGGGTGTGGCTGGACAACATTTTTTTGCAGAAATGAGTTAAGTGAGTAATATTCTAGATCGATCACAGCAGAAGCCAGGAATACAAGTGGGGTTGTTCAGGCAGGATTCAAGGAGAACCTTTTTGTCTAATTGCATAGATGTCTTGACATATATGGGAGACCCACAAGATTATTGATAATATTGTATTAGCAGAAACACTATCAGCTTGGACTGAAAAGGACAGAGAATATGCAAAATAAAAGACAGCTGTTGGGATCCCAAAATTGTACAGGTAGGAAGTAGACTTACAGTGCTATCCTTCAAGAAGAAGGAAGAATGACTCCAAGAGTGGAGACATGGATCAGAGACAGATGCTGGGGAAGAAAAATCCAAGGGAGCTCTGGTCTGTTGGGGTCAACAGACAGAGATGTTTGCCATAGATGATCATTTTCAGACTTTAAAACATAATGAAATTTGCACTGAAATTTCAGAAGCTAATGTACACATTTGTAATATTTAAATTATTAAATTTCTGAAATTAATTTTTTAATCTTAAGTTTGAGAATTTATATATATATATATCTTACTTTAAGTGTACATTTGCTACCATCTTTAAAAAACATAAAATACTAAACAAAAAATCACATAAAATAGTATTAATTTTCAGTGGTGATTACTTAAACTGTATTTGGCTTTTTACTATAAAATGTCCTAATTTTATCTGATCAGAGATATTAAACATAATACAGAGGCAAATGAATACTTATCCTAAGAATATTAAGAAATTTAATTTTAAAAAATTAAGTTTTTTGATGTGATCAGATTTTTTTCTCACTTAATTATACTAAAGGTACAGCTAAGGATAGAGCAGGTGGTATTTTATAAAAGTGTGTGTGTATACATATAAATAGACATATATAAATATAACTATATATATATATCTTGTTTAGTGATATCTGTACTCATTTTTAGACCACTTCTAAAATTTATTCCAAGAACCCTAGTAGGGGAAGTTTTGTTCAACATTTGCAAAGCCTAATCCATTTTAGTGATATTCCACCACAAAACCAAAAGCAGTAATAAGAATAGCAGTGTGTTCTAAAGTGAAATTGATGTTTTTGCATCTGGAATCAGAAAACTAATAGCAACGTTTAAGCTCTTAATATTTCTTTAAGGATAAAAAAGGGCCCAACTCCTCAGGGTAGCCAGTTTCATATACAAAGAACAAATGAAAACAGAGTTAAAGCAGTTGTACAATAAGACAGTTAATATATTCTTCCTGTGATTTAGCGAATATTCATGGAGATTTTACCTGCTCAATAACATGCCATGTCATTTTGTAGTACACGTGTGTTGGATTTGAAGAAATAAATGTGTATTTCCAAAGAACATTTCTTCAGGAGGGTAGCATGATAAAATTTTTTAGAAACATTCAAGTTATCCATGTTTTGCTCAAAAGAGAAGGCATTTTCAATTTAAGCTGCAACATGGAAGGTTTCTTTCACTGGGGTCTGTTGAGGGGAAATAGGGGTGGGATAGTGGGGGTAGGGAGATTGGGGAGGGATAACATGGGGAGAAATGCCAGATATAGGTGATGGGGGAATGGAGGCAGCAAACCACATTGCCATGTGTGTACCTATGGAACAATCCTGCATGTTCTGCACATGTACCCCAGAACCTAAAGTGCAATAAAATATATATATAGATAGAAATGAAATAGAATGAGATTAATTAAAATATTAATATAAATATATAATATATATGTATATATATATATATATGTATATAATTCCTGTAATTTTCACAGCAGGCAGAGAATTCTGAGTTGTGGAGAAAAGAGGCATAAGAGTTCACATTAGATGGGGCGAGGGATAAAGGATTAGAGCTACAGATAGCAGTCAAGAACATGTCACAGGGGAGCCAAATCTTTATAGAAATCATTTGACAAAGTTTTGGGTTTTAATTCTGTGCAGTGAGTAAGGAAACAAATATATTGAAACTTAAGAGGCATCAGTAGTTAAAATCACATATAAAAACACATGTGTCTTAAATATTTTACTTTTATCAAGAGCATATTAATTATATTAATTTTTGTTCACCTTTACCATTGGCCAAGATAGTTTGGCAAACATTCTTGTTTGAAGTTCCAAATTCTTTTTTCATGAACTGAATCTACAATGAAGGTGAAGTTTCTGCTATTTTCAGTTTTTGTTTCAACTAAAATAAGACCACAAACCTGAAGCAAAGAATGCATAATATTCTTTATTTAAATAATTCTCCCTTTTGTTTTTATTTCATCCATACCTCATTATACTGTTTTTATTATTTTTTGCAAAACTAATATCTATGTTTATGAAAGAAAATCATTTTTCATACTCATGTTAATTGGTTGATTTAATAATTGAATTGCATTAATGAATAGAATTGTAATAATTTGGTTTGAGAGCAAACAAAAGTCACTCTTAATAAACACACAACACAAATAGAGAAAGAATAAGTTTAAGAGGACTCAATACTATATGCCAATACTACATGCCATAGGCATATATGAGTGTATTTTGCTGAAATAATTGAAGCAATAAGTTCTTTTGGTAAATACATAAAATCATTCATGAGCACTTACATCACACTAATAATTGGAAAGAAATGATCTAAAAGCCATTAATTGTATAGGTCCTTGTCATGGAATACTGAATGGCTGCCTGCAGCCTGCAGACCACAAGCTTCTCAGTTTCTCACATGAAAGGGATTTTCCTTCTTCTATAGACTTTCTACAGACTTTCTTTAAAAGAGTAGTAGACTTTACATTGTGGGTTCTTAAAAAAATCAGTGACCCCTCCAAAAATGGCTTAGTATTGGCTGAAAATGAGAACATATAAGGAGAATAACACACAACTGTAGTGTTAAGCCATTTACAAAGAAAATTCAATGAAATGTGACTACTTCTCAATATCATAAAAATATCCATTCTAACCAAATTAATCCATGAATTTCATGCAGTTTTCCCTAAGAGAATATTTTATTTTGGTAAATAAAAAGTTGATCCTAACATGTATATGAAAGAATGAAAACTAACAGTAACCAAAGTGAACTTAAAGAACTTGAGAGATATCCTACTAGACTTCAAGGCTTAACATAAAGCTATGTGAGTTTAAAATCGTGATATTAGAACTGAGGTACATAAATTGCCTGTGGTGTAGAATAAACCAGAAAAAAAGAGCTCTTGTGGAGAATCTTTATATATTAATAAAGTAGCACTTTTAATCACGGCAAACTTAACTCAAAAATTATGTCAGAGTAAGAGGTAATAAAACCATTTTTAATCTCAAGTATTTCTGCTCTTTGAAGCACACATATACCAATTCTAAATGCGTAAAAAGCCCAAAAGAAAAAAACAAAACTTTTAAATTTCTTAAAGAAAATATAGGATAAATGTTTATGATTTGGTGTAGAGAAATGTTTTTATTAAAAAAATTTGATGTTTGACTCTTAAAATTTAAAACTTCAGATCAATGTAAGTCACTATGAAGAAAACCTAAATGGCAAGCCATTGCCTGAGAGCGGATATTTGCAATGCTTTCTACTTTTAGAGGTTTAGCTTCCAAAATACACAAAGAATCAAAACAATCATGAAAGACAAGCATTTGAACTGAAAAACTGGCAATGATTTTTAAGCAGGCAATTTGGAAAGGAGGAAACCAAAAGAGTCAATAAGCATTTGAAAAGATGTTCAACCTCAGTAGTAATCGAGTGAATACCTAATAAAACCACAGTGAGATGCCCATCCATATCCATTATATTGGCAAGATTTAAGAAGCCTAACAACACCGGCAGTGAAGAGGGAGAGCAATAAGCACTATTATGGAAATATAAATTTATGCTAACACTTTGTAGAGCAACTTGGCAATATAAAGTAAAATTGGATACGTACATTCCTTCTGAAACAACTACTTATTCATCAGATATAAACCATAGAGACTTTCTTGCTCACACGTCCAGGGACATAGATAAAGAATGTTCCTAGCAGCTTGCATGTCATAAAGAAACTGAGAAAACATAAATGCTCATTCAGAAAAAAACTGAATATAGTATCATATTTTTTTCAAATGTGGAATACTGTGAGTAATTATTAATAAAAGATTGGGTCTCAACATAGATAATGCTGAAATATACTCTGGAAAAATAAGTTGATTAATGATGGAAGATACCATTTATTTAAACCTTTAAAACATCCAAAATATTGTTTAGATAATATGAACATATTTTAAAATAAATATTTTAAATGCATACTAATAATCATCCAATATTATATACAGGTTTCTTTGAAGACTTCGAAAAGTAAATATGGTTCAGAAAAGGTACATAGGAGACTTCAGATAACTCTCTGTTTTTTATTTCCAAATTTAAATTTTAAAAAGAAAAAATACAGAGGCTAATCTCCCTCTCACTCCGTGTCTAATCTCTCAACCAAAATGTAGCCCTCCTAATTTCCTGCAAAGAAATGGATGCATCCTTCTCAATGTGTGTATGTATACATATCTCTAATAAGACATTGAAATGGAAGTTTTACCAGTATATGGGGCACCTTTCTGCTTCATGTCAGACTTTAGTCCTTTTTTTTTTTCTTAATTACTGTGAGCCTCACCAAACTCACACTGAGTGTAAACTTTAGCTCCTTTCTTGGGCCATGGAAATTTATATTTTCATAAGAGTGTGCATTACTGATGTTGTTAGACTTCTTAAATCTGGCCAATACAATGGAAATGGATGGGCATCTTATTATAGTAGGCCATTTGGGGCATGGCTTCACTTTATTGCTTCCTGCCCTTTGCATTTTTTTTGGGTGTGGATTTCTTTGCTTAGGAAACTCAGCTGGTACCCTTGGGTTAACCTCATGATGAAAATTTTGACCAACTGGGGATAGAAGGTCCCCAAATGGACTTATCATCCATTTTCATGGGATAGAGAAACCAATTGCCTATAGTGGGGGTAAAGCTCATTATGTATCTTCCTATTAACACTCCCCTTTTCTTTTCTCCCCCTGACTCTCAGCTATATTTTCATGGATCACTTATCAATTCAATATGTGCACATAAGCCTGTTTCAGGCTCTCTTTTCTGGGGAACAGAAGCCTAAGACAGAAAACTAATAAGATGGAGTTTACATTTCATAGGCAAATAACCATATGCATAATCTAAAAATAAGTATCTCACAGAAATAGATCTTCTATTATCCCATCAACAAAATCCAGGATATAAAAACTATTTAGAGTATGGACAGGATTTGTGAAGAGATTTCTTTGGGGGAATACTGCTGTCTTGCTCTCCTAACAGAAGAGAGTTTTAGGTGTGTGATTCCACTTTCTAGCTTTAGGTCTAGAAACTTCAAATTTAAATACAACCCCTGGGAGAGATTGTCATGTGTTTTTCTGCAATTTTGTGACATTATAGCCTGGCTCTAACTCTACATGAGAGTTCCTAATTGCCCTCAGAAGTAGTGATAGAGCTATGAGAGCTTTTTACCATTGGATTCTGGTTGTATTTCAAGGATTAGGATAAAGAGGCAGGAGTTTTTCCAGGGATGCAGAAGCATGCCATAAAGGAGACCCAAAACAGAGTTGCAGAGAACATGTAAGCAATTGGCTTAGAGTTGTCCAATGTCCTCTCAAAATATGCCCCTAGAGGAGCACAGGAACTGCAGCAGTGAAAAGCTCCAAGCTGATGCACTATTAGCACAGAAAGCAAGCCAGTGCAAGCAGTGGTAGATACTTGCAGGGACCGGAGCAGAGGACAATAGTCCAGCTGTGGACCTTTCAAAGAAGCCTCCTGAGAGAAAGTAATTTATAAAACTCTCAGTTCCAAAGAGTGTAAGAAAGGTTTACTTAAGGTACCAGATCAAGAAGGAGCATTTTGTTCCTTCACTTTTCTTCCCTCCCCACAGCCAACTTAGAGAAATAGCCAGACAGCTGCCAGAACATGAATGGTGGTGTAGCGTGGTTTTGTGGACATTGGCAAATACAAAGTTATTAGAATTGTACATTGGACAGTTTTGACTCTAAAAGATACCTGGTTTATTCCTTGATTTACCTAAGATTATTTAGCTCAGAATGAGAAGAAAAACATGAAATGTCATGGGCCCTAAGGAAACTTTTATGCAGTAAGCAATTCCTTTCATCAGGTAGCTTGTGAAAGAGGAAGTGGGAAAATTAAAATTGTAGGTAGTGTAAAATATACACACACACACATTTACACATACAAATGAGAGGACATGGTGCACACGCTGCTTAGTGCTTTCATTTAAATATATATGGGACTGTATCCTCAACATTAGAACAAGTAGGTCTATCTTATTTTTAATTTTTATATGATTATCAAATAACAAATATATTCATAGCTGTTGTAGAAACTGTTTCCAACAGAACATATTAAAAGTAAAGTCATTCTTGCCTCTCTACAATCCTGTGTTCTTGCTCAGAGAATTAGTTTGATATAAATCCTTCGAGCAAAGAAAAATATACCTATGCTTTATTTTTTACCAAAATCTTACCATATGTTATTAGTGTAAAATTTCATTATTTAAAAATAAATCATGCCTTATAGGTTGTTATAACCCAGTAATTACATAATTATAAGGATGCCTCATTGTCTTAATCTATAATAGTTTATTCTATAGCATGAATACTCCCTGGCTAACTGATTTATATAACAGTTTATTTTACAACGAAGTTCTAAGCTTTGACAGTGTGCTACACCTACCAGTGCTCTGGTCAATGTTGAAAAAATACTTAATGATTTATTGACACTTTTAGCTAAGACTGATTTTGATATTATATTGTTTTGCAGTTTTTAATTTTGGTGGTACATCATAAATTACCTTTGCCTTACATCTCAGATCTCAACCTACATACAGAAATTTTCAGAGCTTCTTTCTCTTTGTTATCAAAGATTTAATATAAGAGGGCTTTAGTTAGGGCTTATGTTCCTAAGAATTTATCACAACAAGAAAATATATTGAGTGATAAAAATCATAAGTCATAAAATCAAAAGATGATCAGATTATATGAACAAGAAATTCTTGAGAAAGTAGAAGTTTTTGCATTTAATTAAACCAAACAACTTGTTTTACCAGTCCATTATCTACAGTGTGTCCTCATTGGTAAACTATTGAAAAACTAGATTGTATTATTTCCCTTCTCTTCCATCTGTAAGAACAGTATTTGAGACTTTTCTTCTACTAAACTCCTACCTTTGTCATTTGTAGTTCCTGATAATTCAACTGCCATTTTCACAGTCTCTGCCTTATGTCATATTAGTAAATTTGGGGCGTGGGGAAAGTCTACCTTGGGAATAAAATAACTGAAAACACTAGAACTAGAAAAGATTCTGGTAATTGTTAAGTCTAAACCTCATTTTTTCAAAATAATAGGGAAACAGGTCTAAGGGAGTGATACTGTAGTAAATAAAAGGACTTAGAAGACAAATAATCTGTGTTTCATACCTAATGAATTCACCTATCATTGAGCCCTACTCCCAGAAACTGCATGTGGGAAATGACAGGTCCATTGTAGATACATCAGTCTGCATCTTTCGTTTTCTTTGGTTTTTTTGAATCTACTGAACTACTCCTGCAGATGGATATTTCACAGGGCTTGGAGTTGGAGCCCATTTCCACAATCTCCCCAGTTATATTTTAAAACCCTCATTCTCATTTGCTCTTTCAAAAGTTTCTTTCCTGATGTGTAAACAACAAGATTCTACCGCTTTCCACTTTTTATCTTTCCATTTACTGTCCTCTGGGTCACTATTTCAGTTTCATTAATAAGAAGCAAAGGGCCATAGTTTACTTCTCCGCCCAAATACATGCCACTGAAAATGACCATACCCTGTGGTTAACCAAGTTTCACATTATACACTCCTAACTTTTATCTCTCTACCACTTTATCCACTCACCCTCAGACCATACTGTGCAACTAGCCATCTTCCAGAACTGGCATAGCTACATTTTTAAACACCCCTCATTTTTCTTAGCCCTTCCTCACCAGCTCACTTCTCATGGAAGCATGGCCATCTGGAGACTTTGATCATATCACAGTCTGCATAACCATTCTATAATTACTAACTTTTTAACCATCCTTAGCATCATGGTTGATCCAACATCTGAGCCACTCTCTTACCAAGACTCTAAATACCCCTGTGTTTTGGTCTTTTACCACATTGCATAAAATGTATGGACCTGATTTAGTCATAAATGCTTACATTTTAATTTTACTTTGGAATAGTGGAACCTCTTGGATAAAATTCCATGAGTATGTACTGCCTTGTGATCAACACATGCAGGCATACAGCATTGCTTAGCAATCTTTCTACATGTCCCATTTTAGCTCTTTCTTCGTTCATGATGTGAGCTATTTCAAATTGATCCCTTTTGATAATATATAATGTGCATATGTGCTTACTTCTCATGTACCTATGAGAGGTAGAAATATCACTCTTTGTACCTTGGGAATTTTGTTTGGAGCAGCTCATATGTCATAATAAGCAAATAATCTAAACACTCTTAAACATAGTGTTTAGGCTGAAAAGGACCTTAGAGATCTTTTAATCCAACACTCTCAGAGTGATAGAGATAAATGTCCATAGCAGTAAATTGTTTTGTCCAAAGTCACACCACTTTATACAGTTAGAGACAAGAAGCATTATGTCTGCAGGAATTTTGTTTGGAGCAGCTCATATGTCATAATAAGCAAATAATCTAAATACTCTTAAACATAATGTTGAGGCTGAAAAGGACCGTAGAGATCTTTTAATCCAACACTCTCAGAGTGATAGAGATAAATGTCCATAGCAGTAAATTATTTTGTCCAAAGTCATACCACTTTATACAGTTAGAGACAAGACGCGTTACGTCTGTGAGCAAATAATATCTAACATGTACTGAGCTATTGTGTTATCTTCTATATGAGCATTTTCTCTTTAGTAATTAGATTAGGCTAAATGCTGAAATTTATATTATCCCCCAAACCTAAAGACTTAGCACACCAATGTGGTTTCTCCCTTAAATTCCAATGCAGATATTCTTTGCCATGACCATTTAGTTGGCAGATGAGAAATATGAGAATGTAGAGAATCTCAAACCTAACGTTCATACACCTTCGTTGTATGTTGTGCCCATCTGTGTTCTGTTGATAAGAACTTATAATGAAGTCCCTCCTGAATGCTAGGGGCTGGGATATGCAGTCCTTGATCAGACAGATGCTTCTCAGCATTCAGTCTACACTGCAAGGGAGACATGAGTCTGTGTTTTTGTCAGCTGTACTATAACAAACTCTCATTTCCTGATCACTTCATCCCTGTATGGTAATACAATTATCCACACTTTAAGTGAGAGGAACTTAAGGAAGTTAAGTCACCTGCCGAAGATTATTTAATGTGTGGTGTTAGAAGGAAGCATCAAACCTGATGCTTCATGAGTTGAAACTGCAGAGTTTTTGCTTCTATCTCAAACTGCCTTTCTAAAATGTATGCTACTGTGGATCCTCTTGATAGACACTGAAATTGGTTTCCCCATGCAATTTATTGATTCTTTATTATTGCAGTAACACAGACCTAAACGATACATTGTAATTTAGCATGTTTTCCACATCTTTAAGGACTGGATTTCTAAAAGCCTAGTTCCTCCAACTTGAGAAGCTAATCTCTTTTATTTACACTTCTTAATTATTTTAATGAGTAGGACCATCAGAAAAAGAAACCCACACCATAAAACAAAATTCTCTTTAGCTTTGGAATACACATTGTGATTTTTACTTGTCAAGATTTCCTGCTGTGCCACCTGTAGGCCATTATTAAAATTGGCTTGCTTTGAGGAAGCCTCACGCAGTCAGTTCAATTCTACAAACACAGATTTTGCCCACCACGTGACAAGAATTTTGCCTGATGCTAAGAAAAGAAAGATAAAATGCACAAAATGTATAGCCCGCCCCTCCCCCACAAATTAAGTCTTAAGCTAAAGGCAAATACATGCACAGTGTACTTTTCAAATATGAGTGAAAATAATTAGCAAAAGGTGGTGAAAGCGTCTTTTAGCCTGGTCAGGGGAGACGCTGTCAGACTCATGTCATAAAGTATAAAAGGTTGCCAGGTAAAGAAAAATAGTATTGTTACATTGCCACATGGAGAATGTCACATGCTTACTGTTCTAACTCTTAAAAACTTCTTTAATCTTCTCTTCCCATAAAGAAAGTACAGAATTTGGCAGTAGGTAGAGCTAATTTTAAGTCTTTGCTTTTTTGCTTTTAAACTTTCTGACTATGGGAACAAAAACCTTGCCTTCTCTGCTATTTAGGATTTCTTGGTAAATCAGAGCAGATGATACCTCCTCATACGGATTCTGTGACCAAATAAATAGATGGAAAGCTGACACTTTTTATCAAGATAAAGTAAGAAAGGTTGGATTTACTCACCTGATACAAACAAAAAAAACTGTTGACAGCTAGCTAGCTAGCTAGATGACAGATAGATATAGTTTTAAAGATACTGAACATAGACAACAAAGGACAGTAGTATTGGAGAAGTGGTGTATTTAGAAGGTAACCTCTGTTATTGGTCCAATTTACTACTGTCTGAAAATAGTTTCTAGGCCATTGCAGAGGTCAAACTCCCTGACAAGCAGAGATGGAGGTGAGTGTGGGGAAAGCAAGGCAGCTAGAGTTTCCAAGACAAAGTACCACAGAGAAGACAGACGCACATTACAAGAATTACAGAGATATGCAATGTGTCCCCTTCGAATGTATACTCAGCAGAGAGCTGATCACATGCCTATGGAGGAAGAGCTACCTGAAAAAAGAGACAAACACATAAAAAAGATTAGAAGTAATTGTGCTCACAGCTCATAAAGAGCCAGGAAAATTATTCCTTTTTCTTTCAGGAATCCCTGTAATTTATGGGCAGTTGATAGAATTAACAGAGTGGGCTTGCCTCACAGGTAGGGAAAAATTAGCCCTAGACTAAACATTTATTTGATAATAACACTTTAAAATCATCTAAAATGTCTAAATCTTAAAATCAAGGCATAAAAGCATTGAACTGTCTTATAGTAACTAAAGTTTGTACTAGAAAAATAATAACAGTAACATTAATAAAAATACAAAAATATTTAATACCTAACAAGGTAAAATTCACATTTTCTCATATCCATCCAAAAGTTACCAGTAACGAAGCAGGAAAATATAACCCATAATGAAGAAAAAAATTAATCTGATCCAGAATTGGCAGATGTTGATTATCATAATAGTGCATGAGAAATTATTATATATGGATTATATATTTTTAAATAGTGAAGTAGAGAAATAATTATATAAAAGCAGATAAAACTTAACAAAATCTATACAATTTGAAATGAAACAAAATCTAGATGGTCTTGCTGGTAGGTTACACATTGCAGAAGAAAGCTTACTGAACTTGAAAACCTATCAACTGAAGCCATCCAAGAAAAAAGAGAAAGAAAAAACACAGAAACATATAGAGCGTCAATGAGCAGTGGAACAGATTTGAACAAAAAAAGACTTGTAAACGTGATTAAAAACACTATAGTCCCACCTATGCAAGAAACTTTATAAAACCCAAGAACAAGAAAACAACAACAAACAACTAGACCTAGGTACAATATTGTCAAATTTCTCAAAATCAATTATAAAGATACTTCTCACAAGCAGGCAGGGAAAACATTATGTTACAGGCAGAATAGCAAAGATATGAATTGCAGCACTTTTTCCCCAGAAATTATGTAAACATAATTAAAGATGCCAGGGAGAAACAACACATTATGAGGCTTGGTGTGGTGGCCTCATAGTCACTATAAAACACTTATTTAGGGATAGAAAGTCTTTAACTTACTAAGAATTTAAATTACTGAAAGAGTTAGGTCTTTATATTGCTGAAAGAAAAAAAAAAAACAGGAAAAGCAACTGTTAAGTTAGAATTCTGCATCTAGTGAATATATTTTTTGAAAGTAAATTGAAATAAAGACATTTTAAGACATACCTAAATGAATTCATCACCTAATAAAGGGAGTACTTTAGGCAGAAGTAAAATGATACCAGAAGGAAGTTATGGAATGCTATTAATTCTAAGTTGAAGTAAGACTTGTAGTTGCTGGCTCTTCTACAGAAGAATGGAGCCTTTGTGCTGATTTTGAAGGTAATTATTGTTAAAGAACTAGGAGCATAGTAATTATCTACAGGAGGAGATATCATCAGGCACTTGATGGTTGAGGGTTAAGAAGAATCTTTTGGAACATTGAGGTAAAGATAGAAAAACAAAGCATGGTTATAGGCATTTGTGTGTTTGAAAACACAGTCTTGACATAGCACTCTTAGAATGTTCTATTGAAGGTTGGTACAACCTGGGAACCAAAGGGTAGGGCATCCTTGAGGAGTTTTTCAAGAATATACATTTTTTTTCTTTCATAATATACATAATTTAGGGACATGGAATGATTATAGGATCCTTCATGATTAGATTTAGGCCAGTTTTCATCAATGACCTTACTATATAGTTTGAAACAAAAGTAGTACAATCTCATGAGTTATTTGTGTTCTGCTTAAACTAGAAAATGTGTATCTACTCATCTCTGGTTTTGGATAATTCTATAGAAGAAAATACTTCTAAAAGGAGATATAAAACTTTCTGATAATACCACTTATGTATTTTTAATTTAAATGTTTTTAAGTTATTTGTAGAGATACATGAAATTTTAAGAAATAAAAAGTTACCCCTAATGATAGCATTTTGCAAAACTATAATTACAACACTAAAGTCATCGTTACAATTCATCCATCTTATTCAGATTTCTTCAGTTTTACTTATCAACATTTGTATATGTGTAGAGTTCTACACAATTTTATTACAAATATTAGTTCTTGTATGAACCACCACAATCAAAATACTAAACAGTTCCATCACCACGCAGATCCCTCCCATTTCACTTTTATAATTACACCTGGCTTCCTTCCCTATCCTATTCCCTAACCTCTTCTGACAATAATCTGTCTTTAGTGTAAACAGTACTATAATTTTTGTTTTAATCATCAAACATGATTTATAAAACCCACAAGTAAAATAATAGCCTATTATATGTACCCATATTTCTTCTCCTTCCATTGTCTTATCTTCCTTTCTGATGTTCCAAGATTCACTGTTTTTATCATTTCCTCTGTAATGAAGAATTTTATTTAAGCAAAATGGAAGGGTAAGTCTGATAGCAAATAAAAAGCTTTATTCTTCCTAATGTACAGTTTAGCTAGAAATAGAATTTATAGTTAGCAGTTCTTTTTATTCAGGTCTTAGAACTTGTACCACTCCCTCTGTTCTCTATGGTTTCAAATTTGTTAAAAACTCTAGTAAAATTCAAATTTGTGTTAAACTATCCATAATGTGTTTTTTCTTTGCTGCTGCTTTTTTTTTTTTTTCCTTGAGACCCAGTCTTGTTCTGTCACCCAGGCTGGAGTGCAGTGGCACATTTTCAGCTCACTGCAACCTCTGTCTATGGAGTCAAGTGATTCTTGTGCCTCAACCTCCCGAGTAGCTGAGACCACAGGTGTTCACCACCACATCCAGCTAATTTTGGTATTTTTAGAAGAGATGAAGTTTTACCATGTAAGCCAGTCACTAACTCCTGACCTCAGGTGATCCTCCCGTCTCAGCCTCCCAAAGTGCTGGGATTATAGGATGAGCCACTAAGCCCAGCCTCCATAATGTGTGGTTTCTCTCTGGCATCTTTAATTTTTTTTTATATGTCTTTAGTTTTACTAGTTTTCATTCTTTTGTGCCATGACATAGACTTATTTGGATGTATTCTATTTGAGATTTAGTCAACTTCTTAAATATGTAAATTTGCATGTTTTTGTCTTTCTGAGATTCTCATATAACAAATAATTGGATTTTTGTCTTTCTGGGATTCTCATATAACAAATAATTGGACTTTTGTTTTTTTCCCATAGGTCTGGGATCTATTCATTTTACTTTTTGTCTTTTTTTTTTCTCATTGTTTTTTAGATTGGGTGGTTGTGTTCATTTATTTTAACATTCAGTAATCTTATTTACATTTAACCGTTAAGCAAATTTTAAATTTCTTGGTCTTTGAATTTTTTATATCTGTAGTTTTTGTCTTTTATATATAAATAACTTCTATTTTTTGGGTAATATTTGCTGTTTATTCATCTGTTTCAAAATAACTTATAATTCTTGGAGCATTTATATAATGGATACTAAAAAAATCCATGTCAGAAAATTCCAACATCTGATTTATATCAGTGTTTGTGCCTTTTCCTTAATCACTTGTAATTTTTGATTCTTGATTCAATAGGTGACTTTTAATTTTATTCTAGATATTTTGTCTCTATGCGTCCTAGTTAAATCTTTCTTTCTCAAGCAGCCACTCTGTTTAAGTTCAGCAGGCAGGTCCTGGGCTGTTTTGTGGGCAGCAGTTTCAATGGTGCTTTATGTTTCAGAGCTTTTGCAGTATAATTTTTTATATGATTTACTTGATGCCCCACTGATCTCTTCTAGTGCTGCCTGAGGGAGATAAAAGGTTTATCACGGCCAGGTTTCTGTGCGTCTCTGCCCATGTGGAAAAGGAGTTCCATATCCAAGATGAAGTGGTTTCCCTGGAAAGAACCATGCTGCAGCAGGATCCCCCTGTTGGGGCTAGACTACTTATCTGCTCCGATATTTATAAGCAGAGAAGGGAATGCCAGGCCCATAATGACAATAAAGCTTTCTAGGCTGGGCTGCTCATCACGGCTGGGTCCTTCTTGTGAGTTCTAACTGCCCCTCTGCTTATTCCTGTGTTTCTCAGTAGGAGAAGGCAATCTTGGGCTCACAGGAACTAACCAAGCTGGTTGATTGCTATAGCCAAATCACCCCGGCCTTTGAGAAATGGAAAAAGCCTTCCTGGTTCTAATTGTCATGGCTGTATCCCTCTAACCTGTTTCTCCAGTGTCTTTCAGCTTATTTAGTGAGAACACTGACAGATTCTTACTGATAGTTTTTCCTGGATCACCTTGTATTTTTTAGGATTTGTTCCAGAGACAGAAATGAAAGCCTGCATGGGCTGCCTTTAATTGGTTTTTGTTTGTTTGTTTGTTCGTTTGTTTGTTTTTTGAGACGGAATCTTGCTCTGTTACCCAGGCTGGAATGTAGTAGCACAATTTTGGCTCACTGCAACCTCTGCCTCCCAGGTTCAAGTAATTGTCTTGCCTCAGCTTCCCGAGTAGGTACGATTACAGGCGCGTGCCACCACCCCTGGCTAATGTTTTATATTTTTAGTAGAGACGGGGTTTCACCGTGTTAACCAGGATGGTCTTGATCTCCTGACCTCGTGATCCACCCGCCTCAGCTTTCCAAAGTGCTGGGATTACAGGTGTGAGCCACCACGCCCGGCCAGATGCCTTCTTTAATGTTAAATTGAGGGTCAGGAAATTCTGGATCTGTGTAACCTTCTTCTATTGAGATGGGAAACAAACATGTCCTCTCATTGTGCTATTCCTCCAGTCGCAGGGACTCAAACAAATTTGTCTTCTTCTTTCCACATTTTGGAGATCGAGTTTGGTTGCTTTTTGTGTAAAAGCTGGGTTTTATAGTTGCAGTTAGCAGATAGCAGCAGGGAGAAATGGGTCCAGCCATAGGGTTTAGACTTAACTGCTAAGTCTTCCAATCCATGTTGCTGGCATCAGGTGAAGAACAGATCCAAGCAGAGGAGTATTTTCTGGTCTAAGACCATTCATGGTCCAAATTGATCTTGGGAAAATTGGCAATGGTGGATTTTTGTTTTTTAGTTATGTTTTCCTTTTGATTCCTTTCTCTCTTCTAATTCCCTAAGCTTGTGAAAAATAATCTGTAAGGAGATTAAATAAAACCATTCTCATTGAGAAGGAAGGGAGGTTTAAGGGCTAACAGATCAGCCCCTCTTAAGCATGTCTATGTTCCTCTGAAAGTAAGGCAAATCCATAAGTAAAAGCAATTAACTAAATTATGAAGGTAAACTTTCAGCAGTCATCAGCAACTAGAACAAATGACCTAGATAGGAAGCTCAAAAGGCATCAGGTAGGAAGTCATCACAGTCATTCATCAATCATTCATCATTGATTTGTTCATTTATTAAACATATTTATTAAGGTCACACTGCATCAGACAGTATTCTAGTTGCTAAAAATAAGGCATTGACAAAAATAGGAAAAGCCCAAATGACCAACTCTGATTGGAGCTAAAATTATTTCCTTCTGCTCCGTTGCAATCTTAGCCTTGTCAAGTGAACGTTATTTTTCTGTTGCCTCCTTCTTTAGAGTAGACGTTAAAATAGACTGATGCCTATATGCCTAACGTACGTCAGCTCCTCTTTCTAAATGCCTGTTTACTTACAAATCTACATCATCTATATATAGGTTAAAATCTCATCTCTACTACACCACCCTGCATAGGGTCTTGAGGCTTCTACATGCTCTTCTACTAAAAATGGTGCAGTCTCTCCCAAAATAATTTCCTTCTCTAGCCCTCTATGTTCTCACTCATAAAATATAATGTTCTGACTTGCTTGATAGTTCTCAAAATTGGTTAATTACTACAGTTGCCTTTACAGTATTTTAGGATGGTTTATTGGCTCCATGGCAAACCTATTTAATGAGAAATTTCAAACAACATGGTCTTTAATTCTAAATTTTATTTTTTGTAATTTTATTTTTTAGTTGGCAAATAATCATTGCACATACTGAGAGTACACTGTGACACTGTGAAACATACAGTGTATGGTGATCAGAGTTATTGTGTTAATTAACATATCCATCATCTCAAATATTTATCAATTCCTTGTGTGTGAATATTTAACATCCTTCTTCTAGCTATTTGATACTACATAATATGTTATTATTAACTATAATAATCCTACAGGTACTTAATGACTTACAAAGAGACTTAGACTCGCACGCAATAATAATGGGAGACTTTAACACTATACTGTCAATATTAGATCAACCAGATAGAAAATTAACAAGGATATCCAGGACTTGAACTCAGACCTGGAACAAGTAAACTTAACAAATATTTACAGAACTCTCCACCCCAAATCCACAAAACATACATTTTTCTCAGTATCA